>VNKB01013704.1:0-53966 GCA_008042735.1 Drosophila leontia | reverse complement strand
TAAACAAAATGGCGGCCATTCAAAAAAAAAATTTCGATTTCGGGCTTTTTTTTTGTAGTTTAGTGTAAAAAAAAAATAGAAAAAAAAATTTAAAAAAAAATCTGTTCCGTCACCCGAGAATGGTGACAATTCTGCGTCGACTTCATTTTGTTTCATGAAAATCGGTTAAGTTGAACTGGAGATATCATGGCCGCCAGTTCGAAAAACGTGGTTTCGAGATAAACGCGTTTGAAGTTTGAAAAAAGCTCATTTTGCGAAGAACTTGTTTCACAAAAAAGGCTGTATCTTCTAAAGTATTTCGAATTTCTAAAAATCCTTTTGGGGACATATACACACCATCCCAAACTATAAATAAATGCAAAAAAAAAAAAATCGAAAAAAAAAAGTTGCCCAATGAGAAGACCCCCTTAATGAAATATGAAAATCCTGTAAGCTAGGGTAACCAACTCATGCTTGAGTTTTGGCTATGATATATTATATTTGGTTTGATTTATAGCAGCTAAATTAAGAGCTTCCCTTTAAGTTTCATTCATTCATTCTCTTGAACAATTTATACATTTAATATAATACTTACAGATAGTTTAATTATAATATTTTTAAAGCAAAATTATTGATAAATGTACTTGTTTCATATCTCAAATTATCCATCAGTAAAAACTAGTTTTCAAAAATAAAAATACATCCGGAAGAGCTTTCTTTTCTACACCAAACCCATTTCAAAAATCCTCTTGCCCGAGGCGGTAATCTGTTCTAAATCTCTCATTGTTCGCTCTCAGGAAGTTTTGCCACTCTACATGGCCCGGTCGATTGGGCCATTACCAGAATTTGAATAGTTTTTCCCTCTTGGTTTGCCCAATAAATTTTTTTTTCCTGTTTTGTTCGGGGTTTTCTGATGCTGCTGCTGCTGCTGTTTTTGGTTGCTTACCAGCGACCGCCCCGAGTGGCAGGCGCTTGAACAAATATTCGCTTTTGCCATTTACCCCCGTCACCACATTGCCATTTCCAAAAACTACTGCTACTAGCAGGAACTGCACTGAAGCACACAGAATTGCATGAACTTTTTAGGCCATTTCTGCAGCGAAATCTAATAGTAGTCTCGCCTTCAAAAAGACCGAGAGGTATTGAACCGCGCGGTTGCAGTTCAGCTAAAAATTCCTAACTAAATATTTAGCTTTTCTATTACGCAAACAGGTGGCGAGGAAAACCCATCAGATTCCTCGCTCTGGGAATTGTGGTGAAATTTTTCAATTTGTACTAATCCCCGGCATGCGTAGCCAGCCAAAAAAAAAAAAAGAATTACATTGAATTGAAAGGAAGGTAGTTGATTCTGGACTGGTCGTAATGGCGGATCAAACAAATTTCAGCCATTTTTACTCTTACTTTTTTTCAGTTTGTTTGCTCGGAGTGTCGAAGGAAAAAAAGAAGAGAGTATTGGACTTTTTTTTGGAACCACAAGGGCCCACACCTAGTCTTATAAAAAATGTTTGTGAAGGCGTATATATCTGTTTGTACATTTGGTCTTTCTTTTGTGGTATCGTAAAGTTGTCTACGAGTTTTAAAAACCTGTATAATTCAATCTATATTTCTTTTAAATTGATTTTATATTATTTTAGAGCTGTGTTAAAAAAGAAGTTAAGAGAAAATCAGGGACTTGACTTCCTGTCTAGTCTAAAAACAAACAATAACAAATTTAAGCTTCTGCAAATAGGTTTAAAGTATATTTTATTTATTGTTGTTTGGCTGTGAAATATTTTAAAAAGTTAACAGATTCATTAATTAGTACTCCCCATATATATATATATATATATATATATCAATTATATTCGAATGTGTGTTAAATAATCATGTAGTTTATAAATCGATTCACTTCATATTTATTTTTAAAGGGTATTTCTGGCTTTGTGATTTGTTTTTTATTGAAAACATATCCTTTTGTGTTATTTTTTTCGACTGCTGCAGATTGGTAGACTAATATTTTTATTGGTAAATGGATTTGTGACAGCTTCGCTTGGTTTATGGCATTTGATTGAATATATTCCCAGCTTTTACTCTTTGCATAGAGCTTTCATTCATTCTTTCTCTTTGTGTTTTGAGTCAGATTTCGATTTCGATGTGGAGTTTCGTTTTCAATTTCATCTTAAGCGGGCTTAGACGGTTGAAGAGCGTTGGGTTCGGGGTTTTTAACCCACTCTTTTTTATGTTTTTTGAGCCGGTCAAGTGCGATAAGTCGGTTAATTGCTGTTGGATGATGCAGCAACAAATTACATCGCCCCATTGCGTGACTTCTCCGACACCATTCTGATCGAAGAGGTATAGGTTCAGGTATTTTTCAGCCGAGTCATTGCCGACCTGCAGTCGGTGTAATTGTTACAATGCCCCAAAACACTTGACATTGGGGCCTTACATCGGCGACATTGAAACCGCATCGAAGGTCCCCCCGAAAAAAAAATAGATACTATATTTATAGGAAAAAGATCAGCTTCAATTGTGTTTGCAGAATGGCGGAAGGGAATGAGGCGCTGGCATGCTATGGGCAGGGGTAATCTCTAACGAAAATATTGACAGATTCTTCGGCAATCAAATAGTGCAGAGCAAATAGGTAAACACACGAGTCGGTTTCAGTTTCTCGGATCGCCAATCTCCAATCTCCGGGTCTCTTCACCACCGATCAATGACCATTGCCAGGGCCCGAAAAAGCCGGCGTCG
Organism: Drosophila leontia; assembly: GCA_008042735.1. NCBI lineage: Eukaryota > Metazoa > Arthropoda > Insecta > Diptera > Drosophilidae > Drosophila > Drosophila leontia. The sequence goes on along the minus strand of VNKB01013704.1, from coordinate 51,260 downwards.
AACACGTTTGAAGATGCCAGGCCCAAAAAGGTGTTTCGTCAAATGTGTTAATGCGGTTCGATTACGTTCGATTGGCCATCGAACTTCTTTTAGTGGTCCCGCTAATTTTTTGTATAAATAGTTAAATCGATTTCAACAGCAGCAGCAAAACCCAACCGCAGCTCCAAGAGATTGAGCAGGTCAGAACCAGATTGCAGAGCAAGTGAAGCAAACGTTTTAGTTACAAGAAATATGGTAAGTCGGAGGGTTGCCAAAAATAATATAAAGTAAAGATCAATTACTATCAATCTAGTGATATTTTTGCAATCGCAAATGGAGAGTGATCTTGACATATAAAAGATATTTCGCCCTCTCACCCTAAAGAAAAATATTTTAAAAATAGTTCTTCTATATATTCCAGCAAGGATTCCATGTGCTGTGTCTGCTGCTGGCCACCTTAAGCCTGGCCAGCTGCCGCTTTGTGGTGCGTCGCGATGTGAGTCACCTGCCGCTGGAGTACCTGCCTCCAGTGGTTCTGCCACCTGTTCCCAGTCGTGATTACTTGCCACCAGTAGAGCAGCATGCGGCTACCCTGAATCATGTGCTCCAGCCACCCCGTGATTATCTGCCTCCCAGCAATGAGTATCTGCCGCCTGTAATTGAGGAAGAAGTGGCTACCACCACTGAGGTGATAATTCCTGAGGAAACCACCACTCTAGAGCCCACCACAGAGGCTGCCACCGAGCCACAAGTGGAAGTGGAGGTCATTACAGAACCCGAGGAGGATGTGGTGCCCAAGACCCTGGAGCATGTGGAGGAGGCGCCCAAGGAGGAGAAGGAAGTAGAGTCTGCCATTCTCTTGGACGATGGCTATCACTACCGCACGCCCTCGGTGGTGCCTGATTTGCTGCCCGTAAAGGAGTATCTGCCGCCCCTGGATGGAAATGCTGTCGTTGAGGAGCTGCCCAATGGCGAGGAGGACTCCTCCGCCCTGCTGGATGATGGTTACCACTATCGCTCTGTGAAGCGACTCCGCTTCTAGTCCATTCCACCATTGAGTCACTCCCTATATTATTATTCCACTACGAATTTCTGTTTCTGTTCTGTGCGACAATTGTTGTTTAATTTTACAAAATACATAGACAAATATTTTTCCGACATCGATGGTTTTCACACGCAATGGGAAAGGGCAGGGACAGGGTCGGGGGAAGTCGACTGAAAGGTACCTTATACATAATATATAATCATATATAATATATAATCATTTAAATAAACACTTAATTGAATATTAATAATATATTTCATAAGCTAAGGCATAGGCTGACAAGGAGCTAAAACTTTAAAAATATTAACATAATTATTTATATTTAACAATTTAAAGTCATTTAAGATTTATGCATACATTAGCTCTGTTTTTAAGGTATTGAAATATTCATTCCTTTCTTAAGATATAGTAAAACTAGCACCCAATATACCCCTTTAATCCCTCTGATACCCATTAACAAGTCGATTGCTGCCGTGAACATTTCATTTATATTGATGACAGGAAATTAGAAAAATGTTTTCACAAAGCGCACGGTACGACGCCGGGGAACTCTTCTCTGGAAGCCACTGTCCTCGTCGTCGTCGTTGTTGAAGTCCTTGCAGCTCCTCCACCACTACCCCCTCTCAATTGATTTGTTGCCGCCCGTGGCCGGGTTTTATTGTTTTCTTTACGTGTTGGCGCTCGGCATACATTTTCATTAACCAATCTCGAGAAAGTTTTCCGCAACTTTGCCCGCTGACAAGTTCACGCCAGTTCAATAATTCAGCAATTTTCCAATTGGCCGTATAAATATTTGAAAAGTTTTAAATGTTATTTCTGTTGGGTTTCGGCGGAGGGTGTTTGTGTTGAGCCTAAATATAAATGGGATTTTTATGTTTCTGGCGGTGGCGAGATGGGATGTTCCCGTCGATGTTGAATTACTTATGAATTATTCAGCAACAGAAGGGAGAAACAAGCGCTGCGTTGGGAGAAAGAAAATCAAGTCGAAGCAACAAGTGGCTGGCATTTTGTACATTCTTTCCGCTTTTCCCCATTTTCCGCTGCGCAAGATATCAAAAACAAATAAAAATCTAACCCCGAAGAAGCTTTAAGTGCATTGCACTCTTTCCCATTTTTGTTTTCCTTTTATTTCGGGGAGGAACGACGGGCATAAACCTCAAATAAATCGGGGCCAAAACAAACACCTGTAAACAGTCTCTGATTGAAAGCCAATTCCCATTTTTCGTTAAGCGTTGAACGCGGGAAAAGCTTGCGGAAAATGTAGGAAAAGCCTGCCGAAGCTTTGGCCATTCAATACTTGACGAAGCTGCTACTGGGAAAATCGTATAAAAGCCGACGTCCAAGGAAAATGCGAGTCAGTTGCGGGTTAAATATTGCCGAATGCGAACGGAGCAGAATCGGAGTGGTAAAGCGGAAAATGCGGCCGGACTAAAGAAGACACAGTGCGAGCGAGTGAGACACAGATACACGGCCGAGCAACAGTGAAAATCGTTTGAAGGGCCATAGATACAAGATAATGTCCCATCGAAAAGGAATCCGCCGTCTCTCCTGGCAATATGTGAAAATCACCCTGTGAATCCCTAAGTGAAAGTGTGCTAAAGGTGAGGGAGCAGAGCAGCAGATGTGATAAAAGATAAATATAAACAACGATTGATAACAATGAAAAACTAGATCAAAACTGATAAGGCAAAAAAAATAAAATAAAATAAATGAAAAGGATCAAAAACTGTCGAAAGTTTAATAATTTGTCAAGGAAAGATGGAATAATTTATTTATTTAATAAAATTACTAAACAATACTGTGCAAAATACAATAATAAAATAATTATATATGGGTTTACCTATAAAATCAAAGTAACATTATTTTTGTTTTATGAAATCTAGATTAATGCATTCTTTGACAATGATTTTACAATAACTTTTAAATAGTAGTAAAAATAAACAAAAATGTTTAATAAAGAATTATTGAATTTGATTCGATTTAAATTTTTTTTAAATATTAAAAGGTCAAATTTATGCAGATTTTTTTATTTTATATAAATAATTAATCTAAAATACTAAAGAATAGAAAATGACTTTGGAAAAAATTTGCTCAATATGTTAAATTAATAACAAAATAAAAAATAATAAAGAAATATATTAATTAAAGTCTTAAATAAACGTTTAAAATTTTTAAATAAAAACTGAAATATCAAGTTCCTTGTATTCTCAACTCAGCCTTCTCTCAAACAATAAACAAACATAATTCAAAAGCCAACTCAATTTAATTGCGCGATAAATCCAAACAAAATGCAATATTAATGTTAATTTATAAACATTTCAAAATTTCAGTAAACGAACTCAGGCACCCAAAACATTTTTAAGATAAGCAAAAATTACTCATTCTTTTCCCTCACAAAACACACCCCCAAAACCCCCGTAAATGTAACAGCAACAAATCATTAGCAAATATAAATCAAAATTACCATAAACGAAGTCCCACAGTGAATGAAGATGAACCCGAGAACAGCGCTCAAGTAACATGGCAACAACGGCTCGAATAAATCAAAATTAAATATGAATTAAGTCCGCATTAAAATTGCAAAGTAAATTGAATAAGCGGAAATAGCCGGAATAACTGTAACCCGGCAAATTGCCTTGAAAGAAAACGAATTAAACACACTTAATTTAACCGCAATACAGCCAAGCTCTTTCGCTTCAAAGTGAAAACAATTAAAATGCAATTAATTTACCAACATTTTTGTTGTGTAACAAATTAAATCTGTCTTCGTGTGTCGCCTCTTGTTAAACATTTTGCAATTGTCATTCCATTAATTCCGTCCGATCAATTCAGTGGCAAAGTCCCGGCAACTAGCTGTTGGCTTAGCAGCTCCATTGAATTTCCCTCGACAACAAATACAAACACAAACACACGCACACAACACATAGAATGCATTTTCCTTTATTTTCCCTCGAAAAGGGCTCCCGATGCTGTTGTTTGGTATTTGTTGTGAGCCTCGGCACAGAAAAGTTTATTAATAAAACGTTTTGCCTAACAAAGCACAAAAATGATAAAATAAACGCGTCGCCGACAGGCGGCTTAGGGGCGGTGAATTTCCTGGCTGAGAGGATGGAGGGATGGGCAATGACATTGTTCACGGTTTTTCACAGATATTGGAAAGGTATGATGAGTTTAGTTTATGAGGGAAATCCTTTATTCTGCATTGTGAGATTTTATTAAAAATTGAAGCAGTGTCCCTAAGATTTCTGTGCTTTAAAAAGACATTCAGAAATCTACATTTAGCTTGCCTAAGAACTTCAAAGAAATTGTTGTAAAATTATTTAAAGTTAAAGATTTATTTCCACTCCTATTATTCATGATGTAAACCCCTTTTCGAATAATATAAAGTGTTTAGAAATAACTATAATTTCGTTTTCCCTGTCAAAACCTCACTCTCAAACTTGAAACTGTTCCCAATCCCATTTAACCATACTTCAGTGAGTAGGAACCAAGCATTCTCCAGCTGAGTACTTCCATTGTCGATCAACTAATGTGCTCGCAATGTGTCAGCCTGCATCTTTGGGGGCTGTATGAGTGTGCACGGTGGCACTGTGTTTGGCACGCTTTTTGTGTTTATTAATAACAAAGTAATCAGAAATTGTAATCTCCCCACAAAGCGTATTACAGCAGTAATAACAATGGCAACCCAACACCCAACAATACGCCGTAACCCCACCGCAGCGCTTCAATCCCGTACCCAGTCTCGGCTATATTCCCATTCATTTGGCGATTTCAATGCGGGTTTATCTTTGCCGCTTGGCTGTCTTCACGGGGCTGCATCCTTCATTCCTCCCCGGATCCTTGATTCATTGTTGTTGCTGCCGCCAAGCACGCTTCCGGCTCAAGTATCTCCAGCAGTTGTTGTTTTTTGTTTTGATTCCCATTCCCTTGCATTGTATATATTTTCATATACTTATTTTCTATAGATTTGCTGTATATTTTCTGTTTTTATTATTTTCTAATTTGACGCTTCATTTGTCCATGAATTCTGGTTTTGTTTTGTACTCTAACGGAGGGTATTTTGATGATGATTGAGAAAGATGGTAAATGGGAGGAATTAAGCTTGTAATATTTTGTTTAGCGATATTATTACAATTTAAGGATAAAATATAAAATAAAAAAGCATTTGTTTTCATAATCCTTTAACTTGATTTTCTTGATTATAATTGAAGGCACTTTACCAGGTGATTTAAAAATCAAACAACATCCATTACCTATATTATCCCAAATTTAATGACATTGTAAAAGGTTTCTACGTTAATAAAAAATCTCTAAAATATTAAGTGTTCTTAATTATTTAAAATAGACTTCAAATGCATTGAAAGAGTGTTAATGTTTTGGTTCTGAAACCCCATTTATTCCTCGTTGTTTTCCCATTCTTCTTGCCCTTCCTGTTTTCTAATTTGACTTTTGTCGGGCGCTGATTTGTGCTTTGATTCTCGCTGACTGATTGGGATTTAGTTGATGGGGAGCTTGAGGACGACTGACTGACGAGGAGGAGGAGAAGGAGGAGGAGTTGGTTGGCTATCGGGGCCTGTCCTATTGATGACTCGATGGCGTGTCTTTATGCCTCTCAATCATTTTGTTTGGCTCGAATTTGTTATTTGTACACTCGCCTTTTTATGTAATTTCACCTATGCCAGTGGGCTTTCTTTTTTTCACCTGCAATTTCAGTTTTGCCAATTTTTGCCTATTTCGTATGCAAATTGCAAGCCATTTGGTGTCAGTCTCAACACGCTGTCCCCTTTGGGTCTCCTCCTCCACCACCAATTCCATTACAGTCTAAGCCACTGGGTCAAAGTAATAAAGCAAACAAATTAATTTGATTTGTTTTGACTTGATTTGTGCCCATTTTCCTACTCCAATTACTACAGTACCTTGTTTAAAGTTTGCGTTGCGTATACGCAGTGTGGGTGGTGGGAATAGTACATAAAGGAATTTCTGTTTTGAATTTACAAAGCAACTAGGTACAATTTGCATTACATTCTTGGTCTTAACATATTGTTCTGTTTTGCAATTAAGGTTTCTTGAAGATTAAATAAAAATAAAGTCTTTTTAGGCGTTGAAATAAAGAAAACTTGTGAAAAAAACATTCAACTAAATACCTATAAGTTCTGTTTTAATTAAAATGGACATTTATTTGCTTCATCCTCTACAGAAATGTATTTTGTATCCGAATCTTTTTCATAAGAGATTTTCTGATGATTATACAAATATTTATACAGAAAAATATTCAGATATTCATTACCATAGCAAATCTCGAATTTTATTCGTTTTGATTATTTTTTGCAATAATAAACTGATTTATAAATTTAATATTCATGTTTCGATTACCAAGAATTTAACTTCAACTTGTTTATTTGCTCATCTCCCCCTCTCTTGACGTGGGAATGGATTTTTTGTTTTGGTGTTTCGGTTGTTGGTTACACGCTTTAAAGACCCTTTTCGGCCACAACAAATACATAAAAAACGAACTGTCAACCATAAAAAAGCAACAATATTGGCAACGGCGGTGACTACAACAAATCAGTTTAATTTGAATTTCTTTTTTTTTTTTTTGAACCCACGCGTGTGTGTGAAAAAGGGAGAAAGTTTTTACACAGTTTATTTTGCCAAGACCTTTTTTTCAGCAGCCGCAGTAAAGAAAAACAAAATGCCGGGCGAGTTATCGAAAAAGAGCGAAACGAGAATGAGCCGGGGATGTAAAAATAAATTCACAATAATTATTTCAAATATTTTTTCCTTTAAACGGGCATTTCATTTGGTATGCAGCCGCCTTGGCAACGGAAATATGCGCACATTTTAAAGTTCAAAAGTTCACAGTTGAAAACAAAGCGAAATAAAAAACAAACAAACGAGGAAAAATGCGAAAAATCTTCAGATGTTGTTCTTTAATGCATACGAAATTCTCTAATAAATTATCATCAGCCTAATCAACATCAACGTTATCATCAGCAGTCGAGAAGAATCGGAGAAGAAGTATACGGGAAATTCGCAGGAAGGCGCGACGTTTTTCTGGGGAAACTTTTCTCCTGTAAGGTATGTATGCAAAATTACAGGAAATAAATTCTGATTTGCTCCTTTTAATATAGCCGAAACATTAAGCAGCCGCCCCGTGTGCGGTGGGCTGTGGGTTGGTTGGAGCTTCGAATTTAGCTGTCTTCCCAAAGACTTTTTCCCTTTGTGCGCTTTAGTTCATTCATAAGCTGCCTGCCACTCTAAGCACTTAATTATTTAATTATGTTAAACGTCACACACACAGGACACCAAGGGACGGAGCACTTCCACCGACCACGACCGGGCGAAACCACTGAAGCTTTTCCCGAACCCAACTTGGCTTCTGTTTACGTTAATTTTAGTACATTCTTCTCTGCCCTCTAGCCCCCCCTGTAACCTTCTGCTGCCTGCGGTTCGCAGTGCAATGTTGGCTCTGGTTTATTTACATTTCCGTTGTACGGGGCGTATGCGTAATATGAATATTTTTGTAAATTATTAAGTATACATAATGAGATAGTAAACTCGGCCCCACAGTCAGGCAGTGCGGTTTAGTAGTGTCAGAGTTGGAAATTGCATGTGCTCCCCAGGTGGGGCGTGCCAAATGGGCCAGGATAAGAGTGCGAGGGCGAGTATGTGATGTTGGTGTGAGCCAGCAATTAGTTAAACACAAAAGTTTATGCGCCATCAGAGGTGGAGTGTAATCTTGTGCAGAGTTCCGCACTTCCTGGCATCCGGCCGACTTCCTGTTTATTCCACACATCACTGAGAAAATAATTATTCAAACACACTTAATGTTTGCCTTTGTTAATTGAGTGTTTCTTTAGAAATAATATAGAATTTTAACATTTAAATACTGTAGCATTTATTTACTTGTTTATTTGTATATTTATTTATTGGAATTAAAGTCCAAATGCAATGATAAGTGATTCCTATTCCCTATTTTTAAAAACTTTAAATTCAGTGCCGAAATTTAGTTTCAATATCTTATACTTAGCTTAATTTTCCTATTGTTTTTCCTTGTGTATAAGGCACTTTCCCTTCCTGTTCTCTATGGCTTTTTATCTCATAGGCTAGCCTAGGTCTTAGTGTGGATTTATGCCGGCTCATCTGACTTAAGATATGTTCGTTGGCAACCTGGCTGGCTAAAACTTTGAGCAACTAAATGTCCTGGTGTGGCTAAAAAGATGGTCTCACAAAAGTTTCGCCCTGGTGTCCGCTTAGATGTGCCAGTTATCTTGCAAAGAGAAAACTTTATGGATTACAGAGAATTCATAATTGAGCTGGGGTGTGATGTGAGAGCGTTTTAGGAAATTGATGGCTCAACGCAAATTAAAATTCCATTTGGAAAACCAGTCCCTAAAAAGCTCTACTTAAAGTTCCAAGACCTTTATTTCGAGGCTTTAATATTTTGGCTAATTTCAATTACTGTGCATGAAATATGGGCTCAAGGGCTTGGGACTGTCCCCTACCTGTAGTCGTCTGGCATTCAATTTCATATCGAATGATATTCCATCTAATCTATGCCTAATTTGTGTGAACACGTTACTAATTAGTCTGAATGTCATTAGCTGAAAGCTTTGAGCACATTTACTGGGCTGTAATACATTAAATTTCCTTCAACGAATGTGAACTTACTCTTTCTTGGGGTAGGAAGAATATTCCAAGAGGCTTTGAATGCTTATAAAAAAATAAAATCAATAGATTTAAGCTAAATAATATGTATTTAATATTTATTAGTTTACTCAAGAGGCTGTATGTCCAGAGTATTCGTAACTCTACCTTCTTTACCATTTCTTTTCCACTGCAGATAAATCCAAGTTGGCCATCTTTAATTAGTAATTGAATATGCTAGCCGCATTGGGAATATATCTCTAGCCTTTAAAAGCCAAATCCAATCAGCTGTTGAGCGTGTTAATTTATTCATGGAATTATTTTTCCCAGCTCTCCTTCACTGACCTACGACCCTTCTTCCTTGGGAGCGGGACTCCGGCTGATTAGTACCAGCACAATCCTCTTTTGTTAGCAGTCCACGCACGAATCCGATGGAAACTTCTGGCCAGTCAGACCCAGTCCCAGTCCCAGTCTCCGCGGTACGAATCCGGAACCCCCAATCCCGGAGGCAGGGCAGCACTTTGTTCAATATGTTCTCCGTTCATGTGCAGCTTTCATTTTTCTAATCCGAGAGCGTAGTCTATTCGGTTCTGCTTTAATTCCCCGGGCATCCTTTGACACATGAGATGGAAAATGCGAGTCCTTGAACTTGCCACACTTCGTTGCTGAAATACAAAACGCTGCTCATTCAAGTTCAACTCAATTACCAGAATCCAACTATTCAAGTTCAAATCAATTACTTTACTAAGCCAGGAGGCCTACGTTTGTGGTCCATTGCATTTCGGGTCACCTGACTCTATAAAAAAATTGTTACGTTGCAGCCTTTCCGGTTTGCAAAATTAAACACAAATAAATTTAAGAACATTTCGCGAACAATGAACTGAATGCAGTTTTCTGTTTACTCAGCAATTGTCCATGAAAATTCGCCATTCAGACATATACACACACTCAATATTGGGTGTATAAACACACTACAAACTGCAAATGCGGATATGCAAGAATGTGTGCTCATGTCTGCCATATAAACAATCATAAACTTCGTGCTTTATGCGGCATGCGAGAGCATCGAAATGCAGTCGAACGGAATTCCAATCGGAAATTTTTTGACTCTTGATCAAAATGCAATTCAGTTAAATTGTTCTCGTTCGCATTTTGTGTGCCAGTTTAATAAAGTGAAAAAAGAATGCAGAGAACAAAGGCATTTTTTTGATTTATTAAGAACTTAAACAAAGTGGCCAAAGGTGTAGCATTGTTGCAGAAACTAAATTAAGCAAAAAAAATATAAAAAGATAAACTAACTAACTACTAAGAATAAGTTTAGAAAAACCTCTAATTTTTATATATAAAAATACTCTTATAATATTATAGCTCAGTACATATATATCACCTCTTCCTGGCAATAAAATTTGCATTCACACTTTCTGATTTAATTTTCCAATGAGTTCAGTGTTTATGAGCAACTGAGCAATCAATGCATCGAGAATTGCCTTCAGCAATGACGTAGGGTCTTCGAGGCGTCGAAGGCGAAGGTCCTGGCTTTGAGAGCTGGCTGTCTGCCAAAGCGATGCTTGACATTGCCCAGTGAGGAGGTCCTCGGAACGCTTCTCCATGGGCACCCGGTCAGATGACCGGGGGAAAGGCCATAGCCTGCCCGCTGCATAACTTTAATGAAATTGCAGGCGGCTGCAGGCTGCACAAACAATAAACAGCCGGGGGAAGGAGGCGTAAAGGAGCATTGCGGAACCGCAAAACTAAATATGCAAAAGCACATGGGGTAATACAACCAACTAAAGGCTTATTCATAGCAGAGGGCTAAAGTCAACGGGGCCAAGCCAGTCAGCTATCGGAATTGAGCCAGGAACTGGGGCCTCTGGGCTCTAAGCGCAACGCATAAAGGATAACGTATAATGGACTTAAAATAAACAAAGCCAATGGCAAACGGAAGAGCTGGGTAAAAGGAAAAGGCCGGCGAACAAAACACAGCAAAATACAGAGAACGCCAACGAAGGATGGCAAATGGGAATGAAAGGAAAAGGAACTGTTTTGCTTTGTTTTGTTGCCGATTTACCCAGTGATCAGGAAAATATGGTAGTGTTGTTATTTAGGATAAAAATCACAACTACAATAATAATTTTAATAGCATACTTAAGCCATATTACCGAGGGACCACCAAACAAATTGTCTGAGACTTAGTAGCAATTTAGTACAGTAGATTCTTGTGCTTTATGGGTATTGTTAACTTGGTAATCCTGTTATCCTTGAACTTTTTTTTGAGGTATGAAAAGATAGTTACAATTTTAGAAAAATGTATGGAATGTTTAGAGAAGTAACTTGTTTCGAAAAATGGTTTTTAAAAATAGTTAACTGTTGATAGCACCATATTTTAATTTTATTGAATTTGAAAGTTTTACGTAACTTACTTTATTTTTAATTTTCTAATTTAATTTTCATAACGAAAGTACTGAGTACTCTTTAGTTGATCACTCTCCTTTGTTATTGACGTTACTCTTCACTCCTCAATGCACATCATTGACAATGAAGCTTCTGAAGGACTACAGGACGAAGGCTATAAACTTAGACAGAAGGCGGGAGGAAGTGGCCTGGTGGATGGTAGATAGCATCGCTAGGTAAAGGTAGAGGATGTAGCATTCATCCGCTTGGCTTGGCTAACTTGGATCATGTCACAAATTAGTAAGTCATTTTGCCAACCTGTTTACCCATTTAGCTGCCTGAAAATCATTTTCCGCTCAGCTGCTGGATTTGAACTTTGCCCCCTGCCTTTTCCCTATTTTGGACCTCGTCCAATGCCTTTCGGTTTTGAGTTTTATTACGATACTCTTGACCGGTTTTATTGCCCTCAATATTTCTTGCATATACTGGCCACAATTCATTCAGCAAATATGTGGGTTCTGTCTGGCATTTGGCTTTTGCTTCTTCGGTTTTTGGCTTTGGTTTTTGGCTTGGGGTTTGTTTTAACAAATTTATAAGCTAAACAAATTCATATGGCCCGCTCTTCGTCCTCTTCTTGTTCGCTAGTTGTATTAATTATGAATGTTATTTTAGCCCATTCTATTTGTAAGGCACATATTCATGTTTTTGGGCTGGTGGGGGGAGGATTCCCTTTTCCATGAATTAAGAGCGGCTGCTTTTGGGGAGAATCTTAATTAATGGGTATGCTAGACCTTGAGTGGAATTTTCAGCTTGAACTCAAATAAATTTCTGATTGAAAATGTTTTCACCAAGGAATGAAAGATGAAAGAAAATATTTATACTTACTGAGAGAAGAGAGAGGTCTTATTTATATGCGATAAATATTCTTATCCCTTTTTATTCCTTTAAAAATTAAAGATTTGGTTCCTATTTTTTAAAGGTATCTATTGGTCATATCTCCTTCGATTTACATAATTTCCTCAAGTTAACTAAAATTTTGTGTATTTATTTTTGTTCTTCCTTTCTTTGCATACATTGCTTTTCGTTCAGTGTCAGGGTCGGATTTACAGATGGCACACGCATTTCCCAGGCAAACTCCTCCTCCTCCACATACACCTCTCATCAGCTATCACCTTTTGCCCACCTTTCCACCCGGCTAATGAATTCGTTGGCAATGCAAATTTCCTACCGAAAAACACCTTAACGCGTCAAATGAAATGCAAACATTATACAAAACGCCCAAAGATGACGATGCGTAAACAAAAAAAAGGCAGCAAATATCAAAAAATAAAAGCAGCAACAAAAACAAACAGCAGGCAGCACATGGCAGCATAAACATTTGGCGGCAACTGAAAATATCTAGTACACTGGGCGAATTTTTACGAGGCTATTAATTATGGGATTAGTTTTTGACATGTTAATGTTTTTATGAGATAAAATATTTATGCAAAATTTATATTGGAGCTTCAGCAAAAATACGAAATGGGGCAAAATGAGGAAAGATTTTGTCTAGTTGCTAATATTTCTTTTGTTAATCAATTTCATAAAAAATATTTTAATAAGCCCTTAATTTTAATTATCTTTATTGTTAAAATATTTGTTTATATGTATGGATATACAAATTGTAACTTCCCTAAATTAGTCTCTTTTCTTGTTATATTTTTTTGCAGTGTAATTGTGGCGTGTGTTTTTGTGTATGTGGGTGAGTGTCGGCCGCACGTGTGTGAGTGCGTGAATGCTGGCTTCACTAACTATATTTAGAGAGAACTTACCTAGAGGCTGGAACATTGTGTGGCAATGGTCGTGGGCTTAGTTGCCGGATGGTGGGTGGTGATAGGGGGATTGAGTGTTGTATAAAGAGGGTGAGTGTGAGGGGGTGTAAAAGGGGTCGGCTTCGAGTTTGGGCCAAATGCCAGCAGCTGTTCTGCTGCCCGGTTAATGAATGAATATGCATGAGGCGGCGTGAAAGAGGGGACAGACAAAGCTCATGCTCCCACTCAACACTCTTAGATTCAATTCCACATTTCTGTTATATCCGGTAGTTTTTGGGGAAATATTATTAGTTTTATTCGTCAGAAACTTAACCACAGTGAGTGGCCAAATTTGTGTATTTAGACAACGTAAGGTAAATTTATAACAATTTAGGGAAAATAGAGGAAATCAAAAGCATAACGCAGGTATATTTAAATGTATAATTTAATGGTTTAATTCTTGGATCTGGAAAATCATAAGAAAATAAACTATATAAAATAAAATGACAAATAAATTCTTTAATAAAAATTGTTATTAAAAAATACAATAAGGGTTTATATTTTATTTTAAAATTAATTTATTAAACCAACAACTTTTCTTCTTACAAAAGGTATCCCAAAGTCTGGAAAACTCTGTAGCTCCTCACTTTCCCATTTACACATGTCGTGTTTTATTATATATATTTTTTTTGGTAAAGAGTGCGAGGGAGGAGAAGCGCTGCCCTCATTAATTTGCTTCGCTTATCAAATTGGTTTTGTTTTTATTAATTTTTGTTTTGGCGCGCTTGCTGACACAAAGTTTATCCTGGTGCTGGTGCTGTGCTTTCTTGTTACGCCGTGTTTTTGTTGCTGGCACAATATTTGCCAGACCATTAGCGCCATTAACATAATGAATTGCCATCGAACTGCGGCATCGAATCGCATCGAATTGAATATAACCGAGGCGATATACCATTATTTCCTACATGTCGGGACTGTTTACTCGCCATTTTACCTGGCGAGGTGTGCAAATGTTCCACCGGTATTGGAGGCAGTGGGGGGATGACATTGATTTAGAGGGGTTCCAAAAGCTCTTGTTATATTAGAAATGCAAACAAGGGATAAGCGAATGGAATTAAAATTGACGAGGGAGTATTAACGTTAGTCAAACTTGAAGAATCTCTTCCTCTCTGTATTTATTTGAATTATAATTTATAATAAGTCATTTATAAACTGAATTTAAAGTGCAATTTAATCCCGAAAGCATTAAAAACCTACCTATATTTGTGTCTAGAGTTTAGTCTCAGTAAGGATAACTCAATCCCACCTCGATGGCTTATGATTGGCATCCCTGCTGCAGCATGACAAACATTTTCTGCTCTCCGACTGATTGTGATTAATCATTTGATTTGGCTTGCAAAAATTATAATTTATGATTGATGACGCATTCAGCTGTTGCTATTATCCTCAAAGGATCCAAAACAAAACAAAGTTCAGGCCAATTAAATCCATTGGCATCCTGCTATCTGTCAAAAAGGCTTTCACCGTCTTCTTCGATTTGGAAAAGCCCGCGAGGCTGCGTAGGAAAATTTCAAATAGCTCAAGACTTAAGTCATTTCAATGGATAATGCTTCCTCGAGGCAGCGATAAGTGTCGAATGACAGACGATGACGACATTTATGGGCTTTTGTCAAGGAGAGTTTTCAATTGCCGCGGCAACCGCTCCACAAATTTTCCCCCACTTTCAGATTTTCCGTTTTCCTATTTTGCATATGCCTTGGAAGTTGTGCAAAAGTTGTGCTTTTTTATTTCTGTATTTTCTGTGTGTGGTGGCAGCAAACTTTGGTGACTTTTAACAGCCCAAAAATAAAGTTGTCTCTTTAGTTTTTGAGCCAGAGAAAAGTTTTCCTAATTGAGCCAGACTTTGCAGACTTTTTCTCCTGCACACCTTTGATATGAGAATATGGAAATATAACTTGCGAAATGGCTTTTTTATTGATTACTCAATTAATCTCTACATAGAATTTCCACATACAATTTATAGAACGATTGCGAAAAGTTCAAGAAAAATGGTTATTAAGACTTAATGAGGTGGTAAATTGGAAAAGCACTGACCTTCGCTCCATGGATTGTTGATATCTGGTGAAAAATACAAATATTTCTCATTAGCAGAAATTAAGAAATATGACTTATAGTTTATATTATGAGCTTCTCGTTTTCCTCTTTCATTTTTTCCCCTGTCAGTTGAGTGCCCGACGGGTGGCACAAATGTTTAACTAAATGGAAAACAAAGAACTTTTAATGGCAAATTGTGCGAACTGATTCACGAGAATTTCCAAGGAATTTCTCAAGTGAATTTTTGGTGGGTTGCCCGTTGCGTTACTCGATAGCTTCGTACTTGTCTTTTTTAATATTCATTTTTCCATTCAATTTTTCAATTTTTTTTTTTTTTGAAGAAGAATTTCTTGTTGAAATATTTCTTTTTTTTTTTGGCAACAGCAAAACAATTTGTTTATAGCACGCGGAGCGTTGTGTTTTTGACATATTTATGCCGGTGGCCAGGCACTTGTGTTTGGCCCCTTCCGCTCTGCCGCTCTCCGCCTGCCACGCCCCCTCTGCGAAGTTTTCACCGCCGCCTTTGGCAAAAAAACAAAAGCCGATAAAAGGCAAAAGACGGCGGCGATGATGAAGACGAGACGCTGAAGCGCCGTAGAACAAGAAGCCGGCGAACGACGACCTGCGCCTGGCTTTAAGACTTTCCACAGTGGGAAGTTTTTCCCTCGAACTGCCTGCTTTTCTTTTATTTCCGTCTTTTCCGCTCTGCCTTTTCCCTCTTTGCCTCTCGTTCACTGTTTTGCTGTTGTCTGTGGCACAGTTTTGTTTGAAATGCTAATGAAATCGGGCTCTTTGACTTTGTAGTTGGGTTTAGAAATTAAAATTATTTAGGTAATAAAAAACAGTTTAGATTTATTAAATTTATAAAATAATTAGAATGTATACCCTATTCTTTACGAATAATAATTTCTCCCATTTTATATCTTTTGTTTTTAAACAAAGCCCTGTAAAACCCATAAACCTTCTCCCAGCTCATCTGCAGTATTTCTCAGATAATCTCTGGAAGCTTATAAGGGTATTAAAACTTCGCTAGATCTCCGATAAATTTTCTATACATTTTCTTCCTCCCAGTTTTTGTTTCATTCGAAAATTTTACAAACAATCTGAAGTTGTACTCGTTCTGCCCCTCCCTGCCCCCTTTCTATCCTGGCTCCTGTTTTGATAGGACCTTGCGTGTCTGGCGAGCATTTTGTGAGACTTAAGTGGGCCGGCACCCAAAAACAAAACCCCTCTCAACCCCCTCTAAAAAAAAAAGAACCTACAAAAATATATACATACTTAGGGAACGGTAGGCTCTGGCGGGGGAAATCCGAAAAGTAGATACGATATATTTATTGGCGGCGTCAGTTTGCGATGCTTTTTTGCGGGGGCGGCGGCAGTTTCTGTTTGAGTTGCTTTGTTTTCGGGTTTGCCTTTGCCTTTCCTTGTGCTTTCGCTTGTGCAAAATCGAATTTATTGTTTTAATGCCATTTTCTGTCGCTGTCGAGCGCAAAAATTGGCAATTTGTTTAGAAATTAGCGCACTCTCCCGTTTTTCTCTTTTAGCATGTAAAATGAAAATCAATTTCATTTCCCCCCATTCATTTCTCCTTTCAGCTAAGGACAGTCGCGGCGGGATGAGTGGAGCGCCGGGAGCGGGCCCAGGTGGGTCAGGTGGCATAAGCGGTGGGGCCACCCACATCTTTCGTTCGCTGTCATCGGAAAGCCAGAAGCGGGAGTGGTCCAAGCGGCTTTCCCTCCGGGGAATGCGCCATGGCGGCGGAGGAGGAGGTGGTCCTGGTGGAGGAGGCGCGGCAGGCACAGCCCCAGGACTGGCCAGCAGCAAGGAGGTGAGCTAATTGACCCACAAGCACAAGCACACAGTCATTACGCAAAAGGTGCACTTGGGAAAAATTCCAGAAAATTGAAAATGGGAAAAGAGAGAAATAAAATATATTAAATATTCATTTAAATGATAAAAAAGAAATGTTTTAAAATAAATATAAATTAAACTAGTTAAAAAGAATTTCAAATAAGAAATCCTAGATATAAACAAATGATAACAATTTATGAAAACTTGGTAACAAGCTTTTACATCTTTAAAAATTTTTAACACAAATTTACATAAAGGACAAGTTACCCTTTCTGATCAATAGGGCTTTTCTCCTTTTTTGTAATTTTTTGTATTCTCTAATGGCCCGAATAATGTCTTAATTTTTTTTGCTTCTTTTTCTAGCCAGTGTAAACAATGAGCCATTTACCGCATTTTTTATATCCTGTTTTCCCTGTTTTTTTTTTTTTTGCAGGAGAGCAAGCACAGAAAGTTCTTCAGCCGCTCGGCCTCGTTGCGGCAGGCGGGGAGCGGTGGCAGCCAGCAGGCCTCCATGGAGCTGCATGTGCCCGGCCAGGGGCAGGGTGGCGGTGGAAGCTCCTCCGGAGCGGGCTCTCCCTCACAGCCACCGCAAACGCAGACACAGCCTTCGACGCCCAAGAAGTCCAACTGGGAGGTGATCGAACATTTCAATACGAGTGCCAAGGGAGGCAAGGCCATGGTTAGCAGCAGTTTGATTGCGGTGAGTATGGTTATGGGAGGGGGGCCAATGGGCAATGGGATTCTGGCATCAATTAATTTGCCCGCCTAATGGACAGAACGTCGGCAGCAGGCACCCTCCTCTTACTTACCTGTGCTGTGGGATTTAAATATTTAATTTGATTGCGCCACAAATAAGCTGGGTTGGAGCTAAATTTAAATACAATTTCCCAATTTTCCCGAAGTTGCTAATGGGCAAGAAGAGAAGGGTGTCCTGGAAAATGTATTTAAAGTCAAACAATCTGGCAAAAGCAAACACAGGCAGCAACAGCATGTCAGGAAATTTGGCTTTAATTAAATTTATTGTTTTATCGCAATCGAAGCCGAAATTGGGCTCGAGGGAACAGAGCCTTGGGCCAAAGGAAAACTCTCTAAACTTTCGTACAGTCTTGTTTTAATTTAGTTTTTTAATTTATTTAGTAAATCAATTTTGGCTTCTTACTTGGGTTTTAGTTAGAGATTGAACATAAAACTTAAGCAAGTTGGAAAAACAAGAAGTTTTATAAGGTTTCACGTTTTTAATTAATTTTAAATTGAAAAATAATATTAAAAATGTTGAGGATTTATGGTAAAGCTAGGAAATATCACAGTAATCTCAGTAAATTGTTCAATGCTTTATTTTTCGTTTATATTTTCAAACATCAAACTCCCTTAAATGAAAACTTATTTGTTGCTTTTCGAGAATAATAAAGTTAGTTTAAAACCCTTGAGAGATACTTAACTGATAAAACCCAGTGATTCTCTACACTCGATTTTATTTGAGTTTTTTAACTCCTCTTTACCTTTGCAACACCTTCCCCACTGTGTGTATATTTCTTTTAGATACGTTTCCCTCTATAAAAGTTAACGTGTTTTAATGCCAACTAACAAGCGATGTCCTGGCAAAAGCACTACCACACACAGGCACAAGGGGCCACTTGGCAACTGCACACTCCCATGTGTGTGTATATTTCTATTTGCGTTCGTTGTCAAGAGTCAATTGACAAAGTTTAGCAAATTGAAAAGGCAACAAAAAAGGCGAGAGAGGAACGAAGAAAAAAACATTTTCTGGCATTCAAATGGGCGGCAATTTGCTTAAAAACGCCGCGGGGATCCACACACACGCACACACACGAGACTCAGTTGGCCAGGGTGTGCCAGAGTGTGCAATGGTATGTGTTTGAGTGGGTAAAACGTTTAGTTCAATTGTTTGTGGACGCAAAAAAATCATAGCATACTTACAAGGGTCAAATGAATACTTTAGTACATTTAAATTAGAGTAGAAACATTAACCATAAACGTGGAAGGAAGCAACTCTTTAACTAACTATAAACTATTATTTAACTCGCTCATTGTCAGAATATTTTAAACTAAACTAGAGTATTTGTAGTTCTGCTTAATTGACTTTACTGAAAGTTTTAATCGCCAGTTTAAATGTATTCAATTTGATTTCAATTGCCTCAGGAATTATACATTTGAATTAAGTTTGGCACAATGATTTTTCAATTATGAACAATAAAAAACATTTAAAAGTAATTTATTATTGTAATTGAATCTAAATTCATAGCATTTTATTAGAATAAAGTATTTATGAGCTTTAATTAATTTACCTAATTGAATACTTTTAAGCAAATAAATAAATATTTATTGGAATTTAGTAAATATCTTCAAACGTAATTAATATTTAGGGTTTTCATTGAACATTTTACTTAACATATCTTAGTATTCTAATAAGTTTACTAAATATAAATACCTTAACAAGATTTCTTAAAATCCCCTAAAAATGTAATTATATTTTATATTTAGCTAATTTATGCCCTATTTGTTTAATATATAAAAATTCAAATTTAAAAAAACTTGTTGCTGATGGCTAAAAGTAATCTAAATTTTATTGACAATTTTCGGCGGTTTAATTGAAATATATAAATGAGATTTTATGCCTTCCAGCTCTAATAATTCAATTATTTCACTTATTTCATCCCCAAATAGGCTGGCATTACGCGCTGCAACATCGACGAATCCATCGATTCCACCAACTCCAGCTCCACCTGCCACAGTCCCATGGTCTACCAACGTGACGAGGCGCAGCTGCTGCAGCACGGTAAGAAAAATGAAAGAATGTGAAGAAAATCTTGGGTAATAGGAAAGCGTTTACCTCTCGTTACTGGGGGCTACTCAGGGTCAATAAAAATACCGACATGCACACATGCTTCCTTTGCCTGCCGAGAGGACCCTTATTTTTTTTTTTTTTTGTCTTCTTCCCCGCTCGCACCGCACCGCTCAAAATGTCACAAGTTGATTGTCATTGTCATATTGAATTTGACGAGGCTATTTCGCAGTCTCGTCTCTTTCTCTCGTCTCACGTTTCCTTGTCATTGGCATTTCACTTACATATCGCTTTTGCCACCACCCAACCCAGACCACTTCAAGGTTGCCAGGCTTCTCCTGTATCATCCAGCACCCAACAGACCACCCAGAGACCCCATTACAGATTTATTTTAGTTTGCGTTTCCTGCGAAAGGAACCGAGCCCCGCCTTCGGTTTTGCTTGGCTTCGATAGACATCTGTATATAGGACGCTGCGTAGATTTCTATGGAATTTACATAATCACGTTTGGCATTTATTTATTGATGCATATAAAAACATATTCCGAGATCCCTTCCCACATCTCGGACTCCATTCCGCCACACAGAATTCTGTTGTGTGTGTGCTTGCTGTGGTTTTTTGCATTGTGGTCAGGGCACGGGACAGTTGAATGATTTTAATATGCCGATTTGGCTGACGTTCTCCATTTTACAATAAATATTTTATGGCTTTGTGTGTTGCATTTGAAATCAAGGTTTCCATTCTCATTTCTCACTGGGTTATTTTTTATTTTTTTAGTGTAGAAGAAGGGAAGGGCAGGGCAGGGCAGCAGAAATGTCAGGCTCAGTTGATGATGATGTGCCACACACAATGCCTGGCAAATCGAAAATGTGTATAACACGTTAAGCGAATGAATTTTACTCGATGTCACAATGGCCAAGGAAATATGTAGGATTCCAAAAGGGGAGGTACAATAATTTGGTTTGGGTTTGCCTTCAAAAAAGACACACCTTGTGTGCTCATCAAGTTAACAAGGGTGAAAAAATAGTGCTATAGATTCATCTGGTACGGGAAATTAATTTTATAATGATTTCTGAACCAAAATAACACAATTTTGTGTGATTTTGTTTATTTTGTGGGTTAGATTTAATAAAGAGAGAAGGAGGTATACAAATTAGCTCAAATTTTACTAGTAAACAGCAGTTTAGTTTTTTTTTTTTTTTTTTTTTGTATAAAATTATTTTAATTGCACATTTCAAAGAATTATCCTCACTTTACAGCAATCAAAATAAACATTTGGCTTAATCTGGCATTTAAAGCTTATACTTTTCAGCCTAGTCAAGCATCTAATTAAACCTTTTATTTTCCAACAAAAGTTTACAAGTAAATTAACTGAAAAATATGCATAAATAGGCAGAAACTCCTGTGATTTTGTATACATGTCACAAGTTACAGATTACACACAAAACAGGTTCATATTTTATTCACTGATTTTAATGAGTCTGTGAGAGGCATTTCTAAACTATTTTATTCATGTGAGTCATGTGTCAATAGGTATTATCAACACAAATTTGCATTTAAAAGTCATCAACAGACTCATTGAGCTTCTGCTCACGCAACACCCACACACAACATTCATTGAACAATAATATATCATTCACAGAGTCATTCACACATGTTTACAATTACAAGTTTCCTGTGACTGCAAAACTTTCAAAAACTTTCCATGCTGTTTCCTCCCATTTCCATAATTCTAATCTGTTGCCAAAGGTTTTCCCATTTGCAAAAGTCACTCGTATGTGTAATTATTTGTGTGCCAACTGCAATTTCGTATGCAGATTTCCCAACGTGTAATCATTTTGTACAGCTAATTGCAGTTGAGCTGCATTTCGACTTCAGATCCCAAAATTCAACTTAACTTTCCGTCTGAGGTATTAATTAATTTGGCTTTTGTGCAAGGACTCTAGGCATATGTTCATAGAAGCCTCTGGCCGCAAATTGAATGACTCTGCTTTCAGGTGATCCTGGCAACATGGAAGCCAACAATCCGAATCCGGGCGGCGGTGGAGGAGGTTCCGGTGCGGCAAACGGTCCAATGAGTCCCAGCATCTCGTTCTGGTTCCGTTTGAACCGCATCATCCTGCGTCTCTGCTCCACGCACCAGTTCAAGAATCTCCAGGTAAGCTACTTACGCTGAAAGCTTAGCATGAAATCCTTTGCCAAACAATTTTCAAACTGGCCCAGATCCTGCTCCTGCTTCTGCTCCTGCCAAAGTTCTTTGCAACTTTTTCGCCAGCCTTGCTACTTAGTTTGCTCAACTTTTTCTTTCTGGCACTTGGAAAAAGAATGTATTTTACACTAAGATATTTTACATAAAATAAAGAAATTACTAAAGTTTTTATACCTTAAAAAGATAATAATCTTGTATAGATAAAGAATATTTTTTTGATTTTTTATTAAGCTTCCCATAAATAATTTTAAGAGACATACGTTTTTATGAAATTTTAAATTGAAAACGATGTTACAAATTTATTTTTAATTTGATTATTTAATTGTTTTATAAATATTTATCATGTAACATATGCATAACCACAAAAATCCCTTTCTCTCAGTGTACTAATTTCCTGATTTCATTCAGGTGGAAATGCTGTATCAGCGCTACTTTCTGCGTATGAACCAGAGCAACACCACGCACATCCTGGCCCTGCTTCTGGCTTTGGTTTTGGCCCTATCCTGCACGCACTTGGTCTTCACCACGCTGCAGCTCCGACGCAGCAGCTCCCTGCTACTGGAAATCGGCCAAATCGGTCTGAACGCAAATGCGACGACCGGTGGCAACTTGACGACAACCACAATAAAGCCTCCGGCATCAGCCTCTCCACAAATTGCCACTGACAGGAGCAGCAGCAGCAATAGCAACATACCCTCCGCCATTCCGAATTTCGATACTGGGCTTGCGGGCTGGCCAAAAGGCACTGATTTGAAATCCGCCGTTAACCGCGACCCGGCCGACTTCGACGAGAACGATAATGGGCCCGGATGGCAACAGTGGCGGCGGCAGAAGCGCAAACATTATCGACGCCTCCACAAGCATCGCTACAAGCACAAGGCACACCAGCAGCATCGCACCAGGTGAGGAATGCTGCCAATTACTTATTACTAAAGGTATTAAGGCAGGCAAAATATCAAATGTGAGGGCATTAAAAACAGCTGAAGCCAAAGAAAATTAATTTAGAAAACATTAGATAATATTTTCTAGAAAAAAAGCGTTTTGATGAAAAGATAAATACTAGGCACGAAAAAACTCTTGTTATTAAACTGAAAAATAACCTTTTAAATCTAAAATGTAAGGCAACTTATCAGCACTGCAGAGGGGTAGGAAAACCCTGTAGGTGCTATGTACTTTTTGACAGGTCACCCCTCAACCAAGAATGTGTTTTCCAAAAGGCGATTCATATTTTGCACCGCTCGCATTTGAGGTTTTCACTTTTGCGCGCGGCTCTGAAATTCAATCAAACAACTTTAGGCTGGCCAAGAAGAGCTGAGCCCATAAAAGTATGTCCAAAGTAGGCTCAAATTGAATTTTAGGCAGAGGGGTGGAGAGGCTGGAACAAGTTAAGCTTCAAGAAAAGTAATTTTAGCCAAGGCAAAGGCCACAATTGATCGAAGGGAATCCATGACATGGCTTTAATCAGCAAAGGGAAAATTTAATTTAAAGCAACACCAAGAAAAGTCCAAGGGAAACATAATTTAAGACATAAATTTGTGATGGAAAATGTCAAACAAAATTTAAATGGATTACTTATTCAGGCAAGACACTTATTAAGTTCCCTCTGCCATTGTCTAGATAATTAGAAGTTGAATTCAATGGAAAATCTAAGAGCCTGATTTATTTATGAAATGAGCAGAGAGTAAGGCAGATTTCCTAAGGTCAGTTATAAATAGAAGAGACAAGAACTCCTTGCGTTCTATGAGATGTAATTTGAGTCTCAATTATAATAAAATTATGCTGAAATAGAATACGTCTAAATGAAGGAGCGGAGATGCAGACAACCATCAGGGTAAATTAAAAATATGAAATCTTCAGCTGCCAATTGGAAGTCTCTTAGTTCGATCTAAAACCATTATATTAAACTCACTTTCCCTGAAATTTTTTCTATTTTCTTATACTTTCTATTATTATTTATTACTTATTTTTTCCCTCTATATATTTGACAACAAATTAGACCGATTGAGAAGTATCTTCTATGCGCACGCAAGACAATACCTTAATCAATAACGTAGGCTCGTCTTCGTTAACTGACTCCGCAAATTCATTTTCTCTGCCGCTTCCATTTACATTTCGATTTATTTTCACACAAATATTTATGTTGGTCATAAATGGCAACAAGACGGATAGTTGGCCAAACACAAAACAGACATTTCCATCAATTGAGATACGAGTGAAATGAAATTTCCGACTTTATTGCAGATATAGGATACGGGAGAAGCGGAGTCTGGACGAGATCGAGCTGGTCAGTGGAGGAGGAGGAGCCCAGCTGATTGTTGACACTGCCCCCGATAATGTTTACAGAGCTCCGGCTATAGAGCGCCATGATGGTGATGATGATGATGATGATGATGGGCGGAGTGCTGGCAGTAAACGCATTACGTATACGCCGCGTGTCCGCGACAACAATCAAATTTCGCTTGCGGAACGTGATGAAGTGTTAAACACATCGTCAAACGCAGGAGCGTCAGTCAATAATTTGGACACTCCGCTGAGCTACGGCCACGCCCTGGCCCTGCTCCTCATGCAGGTGGATGAGTCGGTGGTGGTCTTCCTCATTGTCATGCTAATCTGCGGGATTGTCTACTCCTGTGAGTTGAGCTTTCTCGTCGTCCGGCTGACCTCTGACCGCTGACTTTGGCTCCTAATCTGTCTGTGTTTGCTTACAGTCCTGCTGTGTATCCTGTCCAAGCCGGCCATGAACGAGATCTTCCTCGTACTCGTCTCCTATGTCATCCTGGGCACCTTCCTGGCCATCGAAGTCGCCGTCAGCTATGCCATGCAGCCAAGGTTGGTTTACTGGTTATTAAGCCTACACAGGCAGAATTAGTTTTAAATATTAAATTTAAAAAAATCATAATACCTTTAATAGTTGTAAAAATTTTAATTAACAAAATAAGAAAATATTTAAATTATTTGGTAGCCTTGAAAAAGGTACTATTTCAATACGTTGAGCTTTTACTATCCTGAATTTTCTCTGAGTGTCCGGCAGCTGTTGCCTGGCTTGGCGAAATTAATCATTCACGGCTCGCTAATTGCAGGGACTTGGCCGGCAACAATCAGCTAAAGTCCTGCTAAGCAAACAACCACATCTGTGCTCTCCTTGGTGCTAATCGCTCTTCTCGTGTCCGAATTTCTCCTCTCCGGCAGCAAATCCTTCAATGGCAGCGCCTGCTGCATCGTCCTCATCTACATGACGTACACGATGCTGCCCCTGCGGCTCCGAGAGGCTCTGATCGGTGGCATCCTCCTGAGCGTCGTCCATCTGTACACCTGTCTGAGGTTCACCACGGCCGCCGCCGCCAGGGAAGATGAGCCGACGGAGGCAATCAAATGGGAGGAGGTGAGTGGCAGACAGACGACACACGTGTGGTCTGAGCCTTGGTTAAGATTCTGGGTATTGTCTTTGTGTATAAAGTGATTTTCGGGCGAGGTATTTGTGAATTTAATCATGTTTAATGGGTTTTAAAAGTATATTTTCTGAAGATGTATTTATTTAGGCTGCAAAATACACAAAATAATAAAATTTATAATTATTGTTTTATATATGTATATTGTTGTCTGAATAAACATAAGTTAACTCTTTTAATTTGCTAACAAGGCCAAGTTTTCTATTCTCAAATTTCATGGCCAACTAGGCTAGGGTTTTTTATGTCAATTGACATCCCCCTGTTGTTGTTTACATTTCAAATGAAGCATAGAGCCATTTATCAACAGGTTTGGCAGTTCCACAGAGCCGCAAATGCAAATTGATTTAACGAACAATAAAACTGAGACCCACTGCGCAATAAGGCGGCCGAGAGCTTTAATTGCCTCCCTCGCAAGGGAAAATGGGAAAATCAGTAGCGGAAAACAACAACAACAGCAGCAGCAGCAGCTGAGAGTGGCACGTGTCCAGGGCCTGCGAGTAGACATAAATGAAATGAAATTAAATTGCCGCTAAATTGAATGAAATAGAGAATGTGAAGGGCGCTCCTTCCTTGCAGCCTCCTTAAGTGTTGTTTTCCTTGTATTTATGGCCTGTAATGTCATTAATGCTTACCGATCTGCCCCCGCAGTTGCTCTGCACTCTGGTGGCTCTCCTCCTGGCCAATCTCACCGGCGTCTACACCCACTGGCCCAAGGAGAAGGCTCAGCGCAAGGCGTTCATTGAGACGAGGCAATGCATCGAGGCCAGGCTGCGGACACAGCGCGAAAACCAGCAACAGGTGAGTGCTTTTAGGAGCAGTATTTCCTTTGAAATTAGGAGGTAACATAATTGAGGGTGCTTTGAAATAGTAAAGTGTACTTGAAAATATAATACTAATGGTAAATAATTCACTTTTAACAAAAGATGGAAGCTAGCTAACTAACTTTAATAGAAAAATATCCAACAATTAAGAAACCTAGGGTCAGGGTCTGAAATCTAGGCCCTGGGAATCACCCAATCTCCTGCTACCTACTATCCTGAAAATATGCCTTGACGGGGGACCCCTTCGGAGTCGCAGACAAAGCAATTTCAGCAGGTGTCATGTGTGGGAGCAAACAACATGAAAAGGCCAACAGAAGCAAAGGCAAGTCAAACAAATGAACAGAGAGCGAATTTCGCACAAATTGTTTGCATCAAACGGAATGTTGATTGAGGACCAGCGGGGTAACTGATTCAACTCCCAGGTTCTTTTCGGTGATTTTCAGCGGCCTTTTATCTGGAACACAGCAAACAAAGGACACTTCAAGCAGAGAGTGTCAGCCCACGCGGTTTCATAATTTGGCAGCACCTTTTGATGGTGACTGCTTGAGCTTAAAGTAAGACTGAAATATATAAACAACAAAATTCAGAGAAAAATGCAATGCAAATTCAAGTAATGTGATCATAAAAAGGACACTCAGAAAAGCTTCTCCCATGTAAAAAAATTGTAAATTAAATATATATACACCGATCCCTAAGCCCGATTTAAATTTAAATCGTATTTTTTGTGGGTCGACAACACTTTGTTCCACATGTAGCATCCTGTAATGGATATGGGGTATTAACCGGAGATCCATTTGTTGCAGGAACGCTTGCTGCTGTCGGTGCTGCCGCGTCATGTGGCCATGGAGATGAAGGACGATATTGCGGGCCAGCCACGTGACACACAGTTCCACAAGATATACATCCAGCGGCACGAGAATGTCAGGTGAGTTGAGTCCTGCAGGTCCTGCGAGAGTGCGTGTGTATGAGTATGTCTCTGAGTGTGTGTGAATTTATTTGCATGCAGAGTCAATAAATTGTTCGGCTGAGAGTCTCTGAATGTCTGAGCTTGTAACGCGAGCAATGAATTTGTATGCAAAGCCAAAAAGGAGCTAAAGCAAAGGCACACAGATACAAAGGCGCACAGATACACACGCATACCAGAGCACACACAGAGCACTCAAGCAAGCATAATAAAGCATACTTTGGGGCGCACCTGTTTGAGCCAGAAATGTCGTCTGTCTGCTGCTGCTATTCCCTCGCTTCCTTTCAAAAGGAGTTGCTAACATTTCTGTCCCAAGTTGCCAGGGCATAAAATATGGAAAATAGTTGGAATACTGATACAGGGCTGTGTGGGAAAATAAGAATTCTTATTGAAATTCAAATAAGAATAAACTTTTCGTGTCACAATTTATACGAACTGAATTTTTTAGGTAAATTGTTAGGTTAGTTTCAAGTCACTCTTATTATTATAATATTATTATAATATTTGAAACATAATCCTGGAATTCAGTATATCCTTCTATAGAGTATTTTTAGATTTTAACTCTCAAGACGCCCTGCCAGTGCTGCTTTGCTTTATATGTTTACCCCACCAAAAGTTTACCTCAGCCATTTTGTATTAAATTACGCGCTGAGCCGACTAAGCCCTTCTCAGTTACGAGTCGTAAAATCAGCAAGAAAGCAGCGCCAGAAAAACACGAAACAAGTGGCAGTGCTAACGTGGCTCTGTCAACACATGGCGTTTTAGGCCAAGTGAAGGCGAACGTGAAATGGTTTTAACGTCATTAGATTTGCGAGAATAAATAACCGACACATAATTTAGGCTAAGACAAAAAAGGGGAAATAATCTTCCGGAAGAAGAAAGCTTACAGGCAGGGAATTTAAATTTTAAACTCCATTTAAACAGCTGTTTCGGGGAGGTACAATTTCTCATGAACTTAGGAATACATTAAATAAATCCTAAATCCTAGAATAAGTTTAAATTTTCACTTTTTTAGGTTGTTTAAAGCTTTAAGTATGACTTTTTTAGTGTGTTTTGGTACAATTTTTGTTTTTCCTATATGATTGCCATTTTCCGAATCACGTCAAACTCGATGTTTCATCTGTATCTTGCCTCTTTTTTCTGTTCTTCAGCATTCTCTTTGCGGACATCTGCGGCTTCACCAGCCTCTCGGATCAGTGCACCGCCGAGGAACTGGTGCGTCTGCTGAACGAGCTCTTTGCCCGGTGAGTACGGGAATCGGTATTGGTCCTGCCTTCTCAATGGAAAAGCTTTACGGCCAGAGGTTGTGGCCATAATTAATGGCAAACAGTTCAGACACTTGGCAAAAAAAGGAGCAACTACTTTGAAATGTTGCGGGGAAATTTTGTCTTTAAATAAATATACCATTAAGATCTTTGATTTGTAAATGGTTTCCAGAATATCCTTATTTTAACTGTATTATATATATTTTATTTAGTGGTTCCGTAAAAGACAACTTCTCTCAGTGTAGCATCCATCTGTCTGGGTTGTTGTCTTATTCATGAAATGGAAACCCAGACAGAGCCTGTGGCTCTGTTAATTGCTCCAAGTGAGCGAAAGAAAACTGACCTCGGGGCAAACAAATAAAGCTGCTGACCTTTCTATGGCCCGACTTGGGCAGTAGTAACAAGTTGCTTTTATGCTTCAACGAGAGATGAAATTTTGGGTGTTAGGAAGGAGATTTTAATAGTGGGTTAATGTTTATCATCCTCCCTTAGTGTCACTTTAATTTATTGCTTTTTTATTCCGAATTTCAAGTAATTTAATACATGTATCATGGAATTGTAATTAATCTTTTATTTAATTAAAGGTAAATAATATACTCTAAGGCAACACCAGATTTTAATTAATGTTGAACCTTTGAAACCTTTACTCTTTGGTTTCATTTCAAGTCCTTCAGAGTTAATTTCTTTAAAGGGTCCCTGAAATAAGAGCCTGCTTCCTTTTGCGGTCCCGACTTCTCCGCCTTTGATTGTGATTTTCTTGCCGATTTTCTTGGCGATTTTCTTGTCGATTTCTCAACTCCTTCATTTCCGCCTTTCACTTTTCCATTGCAGCTTTGATCGATTGGCTGCGGAGCATCATTGTCTGCGCATTAAGCTGCTGGGCGATTGTTATTACTGCGTCTCCGGACTCCCGGAGCCCCGTCCGGATCATGCCCATTGTGCCGTCGAAATGGGACTCGATATGATTGACGCCATTGCGTGAGTATCCGTATCCAGAACACGGGAACATGAAAGGATATTGCTGTTCTGCGGCTTTGTTGCGGCTGCACAGGAAGAAAAAAAATAAATTAAATTTTAGTTCCTTAAATTTTCTAAAGTTCTCTTAATATATATTTCAATTACAAAAATCTGCAGGATTTTATTATTTAATTTTAAATTTATTTATATACTTTTTGATACCATTTTCTTCCCCTGTATTTGTACTACAATCCCTTCTATTGTTTTTTCCTGGGACTTTTGCAGGCTGGTCCGCGAGGTGATGGCGGTGAATGTGAACATGCGAGTGGGCATCCACACGGGCCGGGTGCACTGCGGTGTCCTGGGCCTGGTCAAGTGGCAGTTCGATGTGTGGTCCAACGATGTCACGCTAGCGAATCACATGGAGAGTGGCGGGATACCCGGGTAAGTCTCACCACATCTAATCTATAATCTACAATCTCCCATCCTAGTACCATCTCCCATATCCCAGCTGAAATTAATTGATCTTAGGGTCTTTAGCTGTCATCGACTGAGACTTCAAAAGTGTCTTCTCTGTGTTCTGGATATTCTTCCGAGAGGAAATCCGCAGAAATTCAATTCACTTTGCTGCCATCCCCTGACCAAATTCAATTTCACTCTGCGGGAAATCCAATTCAAGCCATTGAAAATCCCGTTTCGGTCAGTTTGAGCCACTTCTGGGCGACAGCTGTGAATAATGGCTATGAAAGGCAGTCGTTCGTAATATCTGCTTCTTCCACACGGAAAACCCTGCCCGGGCGGTCGAAAAAACAGTTGACAAGTTTGCGCGGCGCACAATTAAAGCCAAAAGTTGTATTGTTGAGCACCACCTCCCATGAAGGCACTTGAGAGGCCAAAAGTGTCGCCGCTCTGCGGATGTCCTTCGAGCTGTGCCCCTCCTTTGTTGGCTTAATCGTTGTAATTGCCACAAAACACACACGCACACAGCACACACAAGGAGCATTTTGCATGCGTCTTGTGGCCAGCTGAAGGCGTCAAGTTATTGGTAACTTGCGAGCACTTGCCAACCCCTTCGGAAGCTCCTCAAATAGCCCGACGCCCAATCGATTATGGCCCACAACTTGCAAGGCACCCGACTTGAGGCATGCCACGCCCACGCCCACACCCGAACACCCACCACTGATAAGTGCCCTCGGAACAATATTTTGTTGCTGTTGATTCAGCTGCACTCACTTCAACACTCGAGCAATTTGTTTCTGTTCATATATATACCCTGACTTCAAAAGCTCAGGCTGGCTGAGCTATATCTGGCAGATACTGGGGTTTGTCTTCTTATGAAAAATATTTAAAATTTAGGTTTTTATGTTATATTTAAGATGTATCTTAAGGAAACTATCTTAACAAAGTATTTTACTAAGTAGTTGCTCCCTAAAATATATATATTAAGCAGATTCGATTCTATTTCTCAGCCAAGCTGTTTCTTAGTTTATAAAAAGGAGAAATTTCTGTTTCAAAAACCTACTTAGACGGTCTTTAATCCTTAAAAAAATTAAATTAATGTAGAAAAAAATAGGCTCTGTAATAAAAGCCTATTTCTAAGGTTTCCAACTTAAATATTTTGTTGAATATTGTCTGTGAAATCGAACATTTTGTTGCCAAATACAGAGTTAGGTATTCACATAAACTTTTATAAGACCGACATGGGCCTAGTACCGAGCCGCCCATTTCTAAGTCACGAGGAACTGTTCCGCTTTCGGCTGTCCAGTGGCCTGTCCACAAAGCAGCTAAACAGCCTGTACACGCGCTTTTGCGAACTGGATCGCTTTGAGGATGGTTATCTGACGCCATCTGATCTGCTACGCATCCCCCAGTTGGCCCTGAATCCCATGTACCGCCAGGTTGTGGACTGTTTCTTTGCCAACCCTGGACAGAATGCCCGCCTGGGCTTCGACAAGTTCGTGGAGATCTTTGCCATCATCCTGAGGCCAGAGTCGGGTCCCTTTGGTGGCGCTAAACCTGGTCGCACTGAGAAGCTGCGGTTTCTAACCCAAATGTTTGACTGCAGTCATAGTGGCTGCATTAAGCGCATTGATTTTCGAAGGACCATGAGCTATTTGTTAAAGCAACAGGGGCACAAGGAGCTAGAGGAGGAGTTGGCGGTGGAGTTGATGATGCTAGAGCATCAGGCCTTCGGAAGCAACACATGCGATCGGATATCATACGAAGAGTTCGAAGAGCGACTTCTGGCCGCAGATATAGATCTCACGAGCGACAAGTGGTCATGGAAAGACTATAAAGATGAGTGTGATAATGAAGAAGAGATTAAAGACATTCCAATGGGATCACGAGACAGTATCATGAAAAAGCTATCAACCACGATCTCCAACTATTTCTTGTCCATTCGGGATATTTTTTATCAGTAGCAGGAATAAATAAGGAGTTTCCTTAAAAAACTTGAGTATATTTTATTTATACTGCGTTTAACTACCTCTTAAAGCCAATTAACTGATTGTGCTTCTCCTGTGACTTATTCTCGGTATAGTACAAAATAAACTTCACCACAAAATAGTGTAGTTTGCCAAGTCGAAGTTATCTTTTACAAGTAGCTTGGCCATGTTCTTTGACCGCCTTCGGTGTTGATTTTTTCTTTTTTTGAATATTCACGCTGCGACTTTGGGTGGAAGTTTAAGTAACTGTTGAGTTTATTTGGGTCAGCCGGGCGACGTCAGCTCGTTTGTTAGCCCTGTCCCGGGTGAAATTAAAAGCAAATAGCTGCAGTGTTGGCCCTGGCTATATATAGCAACAGCTACTTCTCCTGGTATGGCTTGGCTGGATGCCTGATAAGCTGCAATTTCTGAGCCGAGAGTTGAGCTGGCGTGGCATGTAAAAAGTTCGTTAGTAGCGGCGGGAGGAAGTTGCCAGCCTGCCTTGGGGTATGTGGACTGCAGCAATCCATAACAAAGCGTCGTGTAATTATCAATAGAATCAACAACAGGCCAAAGGATCCAAAGGATTCCAAGAAGCCAGGCGCATCTGCAGCCAAGAACAGCATTAAAAACAATTTAGTGAAAGGAGGGAAATGCGGGAAAGTGCGGGGCGTGGAAAATCTGGTCGTGGCTGCTGTGGCAGCAGCTTGTGTGTGGTATCTAATGTGAGTGTTTCCTGCGGTTAACTGCATTTTCCAACCAACCACATGTCCTGGAAAAAAGAACTAACCTTAAGCTGCCCAAGATAATCATTAGGATGTGTCCTTTATATATATTTTTTTTTTCTAGACGCGTTCACATCACCAAGGAGACCTTAAAGTGTCTGGATGGCGACTATGAAGTGGAGCAGGGCAAGGGGAATGAACGCAACTCGTATCTCAAGGATCACCAGATAGAAACCTATCTCATAGTGCCGGGGGATATCTACAGGCCGGTAAGTTAACTTTCTCTATTTACTTTTTCTCTCTCGTTTTGTATATATTTAATTTTGACCTTTTCTGCAGCACAAAAAGTCTCGGAATCGCCTGCAGGTGAATGGAAATATATCCAAAGAGCTGCGCATGATGGGTCATGGAACAGCCCAGAAGCACACTTCAAAGTGGGTTTTATAATTATTATCAAAAGAGTTTGATAGAAATTTCTTAAATTATTTTTATATGTATTTGTTTTTGTTTTTATTTAATTTTAGATTTGGCTTTGGGGACAGTTCGGAGAGTGCCAAGGATCCCGAGGACGAGGTGAATGAGTATCTAATGCGTGCCATAGATGCCCGCAGTATAGACCACTTAAGGGCCGAGCATTGTCAGTCCTTGCTGCTATGCTTCAAGGATAATGTGCTGGAGAGAAAGGTAATATAGATTAAGGATTTTAATCTTAAAAAATGATACAGAATTCCTTTAAAACTTAATATAACTTAGCAGTCAGGTTACAACACATAGGGCAGCATGTATAGGTAAACTTACATGAATCACTTTGGGTCCAAATTAACTTGGCTTAACTTTAAAACAACAAGCATAGAACTCATGTTACTTTCAAGCTATTGTTTCCTTTGCAAAGGGCACTTGTTTATTTATTTACAAAATGTATACATAGGAATATTACAGCTAAGCCATTCTTTTAACGCTTTGTTTTTCAGTACGCCAGCGAGCCGGATCGCATGTTGTGTGTTTACTTCTACTGCAGTCTGTTGGTGCTGCTCGGAACGAGTGCAATGCGCCTGGTGGTGTTCCAGAGGTGAGTGCGGCATTGGGAATGGGCAATGGGAATCCGTATGGATGAGCTAAAAGCCACCGTTGTTGCACTGCAGCTGGGCGTCCGAGCGCAATGTGGCGTTGCAATGTGTTTGCCCGCTGGCTCTTGACTGCTTTGCATGCACACGCTGCGTATACGTGTTGCCGAAAAAGTTGCTCTATTTAAATTGGCAACCACTCTTCACTCTTACCACTCTTTCATTGCAGCTCCCTGTTGACTCTGGCTTTGTCCACTGGCGCTGTGCTGCTGCTCGGGCTCCTGGTATTTCTGGTGGCATGTCATAAAATCAACTTTCAGGTGAGCACCCACACAACCCACACACACAAAAAGCGAGCAAAGGGGGATTGTTGACATTCTGCATTTTTCATTCGGCGGAATGCCAAAACTTTTTAGCTGCCATCGGACATCAAACGCTTCTCATTGCGCATTCATAGCAATCGCAGGATATCGCAGTTTTTCGCCTTCGCCAGCGTCGCTTTGATTGTTCTCACCACCCTCCTGGCCATGGTGAGTGTACATGAATAAATATATTTTATATATATCTATAATTTGGCGGGGGTAATGGCCCTCTAGTAATTGGCTGCCTTTATAATATGCCATAAATATTTAAGTGAAAACTCAAAAAGGGACAAGCGAGAAGGCTATAACGTGGTACATTTTAATTTAATTAAGAATGCCGCATTATGACAGCGAAACGGTTTTATTAAAAATGGCGTTTTGGAATTTATAAATTTATGAAAATAGTAAATAAAAAAGCAAGGCAACTAAATAAGGTTTTAGCTTTATATTATTCAAGAAATAAAATTAAATTAAAAAACGAAGGCAAATAAATTGGTACATTTCTTCTCTGAGGTTTTCAATGAAAACATCTAAATTTTGAATTCTCTTGAACTGATTGCAATCTCCTTTTAGTTTATTATTCCAAACAACAAATTACAATGCAAATATTCCCCCCAAAAAATTCATTGAATCTGACAAATGCAAAAATATTTGCGAAATAAAAGTTTTCTCTCTCTCTATGTGACACAATGTCAAAAGTTATTTCTGAAACAACAAGCACTGAATTACGCGTTGACTTTAATGCGACATACATGGCGTATGCGCAATATTATGGGAAATCAAATTTTAGGCATTTTCAAATTTTAGCCATTTCAAAAGACTTTAAGGTTGAATAAAAACTGGAAACTGTTTCTCAACTGCCTTGGGGCTACTTTTACTTCTGTTTTAGGGCATTCCAAACTCGACCAAGTTAACTTTGGACTCGACCCTTTGAAGGTATTTGCGATTTTGTTAGAAGCTTGTAACCCAGTAAAGGAGTCAAT
The DNA here is from genome assembly GCA_008042735.1 of Drosophila leontia. Taxonomy (NCBI): domain Eukaryota; kingdom Metazoa; phylum Arthropoda; class Insecta; order Diptera; family Drosophilidae; genus Drosophila; species Drosophila leontia. The sequence goes on along the minus strand of VNKB01013704.1, from coordinate 16,436 downwards.
TCTCTATTTTTCTTGCTTCTTTTCTAGCAATGTAGGCTAAAAAATTTTACTTAATTTTAATTTTATAAGGAGTTATTCAAATTGTCAAAAATTTTAAAAAAGATTTACAACTTTATTTAGGTTTTATTTTTTGCAAATTTTTAAAGGTATACAAACATCGAACATACCGAAGTTTTCTTTCTTGTTGTTTCTGTTCTTTTTTTTATCCTTCATTGGCTGTGCATTTACTTGCGGAGGAGCTCAGGGGGAAACTTTTGCGACTAGAAATTCCAGAGAGAACGAGACGATGGGAACCTCTTAAAAGGAATAAAAATAAAATTTACGTTTTGTAGTCCAAACAAAATTGGGGGCGCGCTTGTTGCGTTCTTCCTTTCGATGTTGTTTTGCTGGGGCGCGTCAAAACAAAAGTTTTTCCATTAAAGTTCGGCATTGGCCCAGCAGAGAGCGGAGCCAAGCAAGGCATTCCATCGAGGGGCAATGAATCCTAGTCCCAGGCAGCTCCAGTTCCAGCTCCACATGATGAAGTGAGAGGTGGCTTTATGGGCAACTTGTTACCTGCCCCATGGCTTTTGTCTGGATCGAGTCTCCTTGCCCCCGGGTTCTTTGACATTTCGCTGTCACTTTTGTGTTTGTTTCGGGCTACATTTAATGGCACTTTAAGAGGCATTCGTATTCATTTTGGGCCACGCTTAATGGCCAATCTCCGAGGGGAACTGCGACTTGTACGACCTGTTGGGGGCTGCGTCGTTAAAATCTGCCGCAGATCGTTAAACTTGTCTAATGTGAATTTCATGGCAAGACAGCTAATTAGCAATGCTCTCCACAATATATATATACCTACTTATATATAGTTCCAGGAATCGGCCCGCCAGCTGGAGTTGCTTCAGCGGAAGTTATTCTGGTTGGATGTCAACGGGAATATAAATGTCACGGCATATAACCATCAGGAGATGTATGCCCTAGAGGATCCCGACTCCGATTGCGACTTTTATTTGGCCTACAATGTAAGTCACTAGTCTTTAGTCTATATCTCAAGCTATAATTATTATAATTTCTTGGAATCACCAGTTACTTTTGAAAATATTATCCAACTTGGGTAATTTTTTATTGCCCAGCTGGCAGTTGCTATGCAATTTATCCCCGCGGGCTAGTGCTGCATTTATATACATATATAATTTTCTGAATCTACCCACAGACATTCCTGCTGCTCACGCTGCTTTCGATGATGAGCTGTGCCACCTACCAAGTGCTGCGCATCCTGCTGAAGCTGATGCTGCTCCTGCTGGCCTCCGGCAGCTACATGGCCTGCTCCACCTACTTGTACACGCGCAGCAAGGAAATAAGCCAGGAGTTGGCGTAAGTAAAACATCCAGCATTCAACATCCAGCATCCAGCAGTTGGCATCCGTACATTCTGCATTCAGAGAGGCAGCTGTGCTATCTCTGAATGAAAACGAATTATGGCGTAATGCAATTTCAGTTGGGTTCAGTGGGTCGCAAGGGGTTACAAGGACCACTGCTGAGTCGGCACCAGCTGAATTGCATTTACGGCAGCCGCAAACTGCATTAAAATTGTATTTAGCACCCACTCCGAATCCAAATGGAAACACAGAAGCCGCCGCCCTCGGCTTCATTTATCAACCAGCACTAACTTCTCTTGTTCCTTTCCGTTTCGTGTCCTTGTCGCCCTGCATTGCCCTTTAATGGACCGGAATAACTTCGTCATTGTCGCCATTTCGGGTCTTTTTTTCTTTCATGTTACCAACAGCAACGAGGAGGCAATGCTGCGCTACATAATTGATTCCATATTCCTGTTCGCCTTTATGCTGGCACTGATTTTTCACAGCCATCAAACGGAGGCCACTTACCGCCTGGACTTTATTTGGAAGCTGCAGGCCACGGGTGAGACAAGTTTAATTATTATTTCAAAGGCAATTGGGCAGGCAAAGTGTGCAAATGGAAACCGAGTAAAACTACTTTCGAACTTTGCGAAAAATTATTCAGAAAACTTTTTAAACTGGTCAAAGGGCATGAGCTAGAGTGCTTTTAAATTTTAGTTTCCAACTAATTAAGACGTTTTAAAGTTAAATTTATGTTGTAATTTATAATGCGGGTGCATGGAGAAGAAGTGTTTTAAACAATTATTGTTTCTGATTTTTGATGTAATTAATTTAAAAAGTATCTTTTAGTAACTGAAGGAAATATTTCATCGAGAAAATGTATATTCTACTTATTTTCACACTAACTTTAGCAAGTTGAAGCCACTTTTAGGGCTGCATTAATATACCTTAATTAACTTTCAACTTCAAAGTGTAAGCCAGCTTTTAATTTCGCATAAATACCAACATGCAATATCACGTATACGCATAGTTGCCAGTATTCCCCTAAATTCACAAACGTCGAATTTTCTCACTCATTCGTAAATTCCTGTTGCATTTGAAGGGAAACCCCTCGTAGGATTCTGACTGATTAAAATTTGCGAGTTGGTTGAAAAGTTGTAAGCCATTTTCCTGCGTTCATGACGTCGCTTTTTCCGTTTGACACACCGTCAGTGATTCGAAATGATTTCCAAAGAGAGTGTGAGAGAGAGGGGGTCGGAAAAGTTTCGGGACATAAGCCACTTCATTAGTATTAGTGCACAATTGCAACGCCCACACTCACACAGATGCACTCAGACATTTTCCCCCGAATTTCCTTGTTTTTTCTTGTATGTGTGTGTGGGTGTGCTGTCAGCTTTCTGTTCTGCTTTCTGTTTTTGTGCTTTTACTTTACGCTTCGGTAAACTGATAAACTGATATTTCAATTTCACGCTTATGTTTTTTTTGCTGCTCTCTTTGTGGCCATTTGTTGCGAATATTTCGCAGAGGAAAAGGAGGACATGGAGCATCTACAGGCTTATAACCGTAAACTGCTCGAAAACATTCTGCCCGTTCACGTGGCCGAGCATTTTCTGAGCCGCGAAAAGCACCTTGACGTGAGTACAGAATTATACAAACAAATATTATTATATTTTTTACAGCTAATGGCAAAAAAATGTGATATAGACAAATTTTTTTTATTATTTAATATATGAAATATTATAAAATGTATTAAATATATTGTATTATATTATATTTTGAGGTAGGAAGCTCACAAAAATAGGACTCCTTTAGGTGTTAAAATATTCTATGAGATTTTTAAAATATTAAAAATTTTGTAAAGGTTCGAAAAATCTTTTTTTAATTTTTTGTAGAATTTTTTAAAGACGAATAAATCTTTGAAAGATTATTTTCTAAAACTATAAAAACTTATTTGCTTAATAAAGCTTTCAAAAAGTGCTCAAAATGTGTCCCCAAAACTATATTTAAATAAAAAATAGACCATTAGCATAGCCATTAAGCTGAATTTAGGTGTATGTACACGATTTCAGACATATAGTGGCTATATATTCATGAGGCGTGCTGGCAAACTGTTCAACATATTAAAAAACTTTGCGGCTGTGAAATCTGCGCCAAGTGGAGGAGCCCCAGAAGCGAGGGACGAGGCAAGGACTCAGATTGGAAAACAAACCAGCAGCAGGTTTAAGGGGAAATGTGGGTTAAGGGGATGGCAAGAGGAAGAAGGAGCTGAGTATCCTGATGGCGATGCTGATGTGACCACGTGTATGCGGCCTGAAAACATTTCACTGCACTTGCCGCAAGGTGGAAAGTCAACGGGTTTCCAAGGGGGCGGGCACTGTGGCAGTAAATGGGGCAAGTCTGGGAGGCGGGCAGGGCGGGGCAGTCTGCCGCATTAAATGCAAATTCAACAAGCTTAGCCACATTTGATGGTCACATATACACACTACATACAAAAGCCAATGAGCTAGGAAGAAATCTCACTAGGCCAATATTGGATTTTTTGACTTTCCTTTGAAAGGAGAAATTTATTTGATTTTATTTTGTGTTTAATTGAATATCAGTATATTAGAAGGTTAGCTAAGATTTATAATTGTGTTGGTTTGTGAAAAATAGAGCTTAAAAAAGGCCTAAATCCCTTTAAATCTGTATTAAATTTCCTTAACCTTTCTTGCAGGACTTGTATCACGAACAGTGCGATTCGGTGTGCATTCTGTTCGCCAGCATTCCCAACTTCTCCGAGTTCTATGTGGAACTGGAGGGCAACAACGAGGGCGTTGAGTGCCTTCGTCTGCTGAATGAGATAATCGCCGACTTCGACGAGCTGCTCAGCGAGGAGCGCTTCCGGTGAGTCCCAGCATCCGTTTCCGTTTAGCCACTTTGGTGTTTGGACCATTTCCGCTAACCGCTGCTCTCCACCTTCTATGCTAACCCCTTTCCCGCAGCTGCATTGAGAAAATCAAGAGCACGGGAGCCACCTACATGGCGGCATCCGGCCTCACGGCGAACACCTGCGACCGGGTGAACTTCAGCCACGTGACCGCCATGGCAGACTACGCCCTGCAGCTGTTCGACAAGATCGAGGAGGTCAACATGCACTCCTTTAACAACTTTCGGATGCGAATAGGTGAGGAAGCTTTAGCACAAAACTTTGTTTGATGAAATTTACATAGTTTCGGTACACGGGGACAAATTGCAATAGACTTTTGTTGATTTTTAAAATTTCTATTTAAATTTATCAAACTTCTAAATATATTTTATTTACTCTTGTCTTATCCCTATTTTTAGGCATCAATATTGGTCCTGTGGTGGCCGGCGTCATTGGAGCCTGTAAGCCGCAGTATGACATCTGGGGCAATGCCGTTAATGTGGCTTCGCGAATGGACTCCACGGGTCTAGTGGATCACATCCAGGTGAGTCCAAGCATCTTGATTTAATCATCGGCTAATCGTGGGCACTCAGCTGGCCGCGGCCTCGCTTTCACCAGCAAAAGTTGTACGCTGAAATGTTTATGTTTTGCGAAAGTTTGCAAAAGGAGTGGGCGGCTTACGGAGCCACGCCCACCTAATCAAGAACAACCTGGTCTGACCACTTCAGCGCGAAAGTTTTTAGTGTCAACGAAACTTTTTCCCCAAGGAAAAAAAGGCACTGATATAGGTACACAAATACGAGATGAGGATACCTTTTACATTAGGGTGGCTCGATTTTTGTTGGACAAAGAATTCTACCTTATCTTAATACCTTAAAAATAAATTATATTACATTTTAATACCATATTGATTTTGTGGCAAATATTGCAACATATCTCTTTAAAAAAATAAACAACTTTCTTACAATTTTTAGAAAATGCATTCAGTTTCAATTTCAGATATTTAATTATATTAAACCTATACTATTTTATTTACCCCATATATATTTCTTAATTTCAAAAGTAACCACGAACCACCCTGATGCTGAAATGTGTGCAAATACAGATACAAATACAGCTACAGATACAGATACAAATGCGCATTTGATTTTATTTGTCGAGCGTCGACGGCGCTGTCAATAAAACGAAGGCAGAACAAAAAATTTGCAAGAGAAATAAATTATTAAGCGGGCGAGTTTCAGGAGACTGGGATTCGTATAGGGAGTGCCCAGGCGACTGGAGGACTCCTAGTGGATGTCCTGGGTGTTATCATGAAATATGTAGTCAAGGGTTGGGCGCGGGTGAATAAATAAAGCTGAGCCAGCTCCTTGTGCCTTCCTGCGGCAGCCATTGAACTTGTCAGTTGGAATTTATGTTATTGCTTGTTCTCTCCCACCCCCATTGCGTGTTCCTTTCACCTGTCCAGGTGACACAGGAGACGCAGCAGATCCTGGAGGGACGTGGCTTTGAGCTCACCTGCCGCGGCAGTGTGGACGTGAAGGGCAAGGGCTCCATGATCACCTACTTCCTCAAGGGTAAGAAGCCCATAGAAGTCAAGGAGGAGCTTGCCAAGGCCGAGGTTGAGCCACCCAAGACACTGACATTGAGCAAGGAGCCGGAGAAGCCAGCCAGCGATGCGGAGAAGCCACAGGATTCGGTTAAGGAAGATCCTTCGGAGCAGGAAGACGATCTGCTGCCCTCACCGGATATCGATCTCAATTCAAATATGCAGAACCTGACGGCGCAGCGGAGAAAATCTCTCTGTCGGCAGCATAACATCTCTTCCTCCTTTGGCACTACAGTGAGCAGTTCCACGGGCATCACGCCCAGCATTTCCAATAGCTCCAGTGTGGTCACCATAGGAGCTCTGCCGGCCATCCTGCGCGGCGGTAATCCTGCCTCGAATCCCACGGCCCCTGATAATTGTTCTGAGTGTGGGGACGCCAGTAAATCTTTGGCCACGCCCACGGCTCCACCAAGGACTCTGGTGGCGGAACTCAAGGATGAGATAGCCAGAGATGAGAAGATTGGCCTCAAGGACTCCATTGAGAACCTAGAGATCCTGCTCAAGAACAACATCAGCCTGTCGGATCTGAGCAACAAACAGCAGCAGAATCTGCGTGGTGAAAGCGTATCCACCACCACGACTCTTCGGAAAAGGGATACAATAGTCAGCTTCAATGTGACAGAGACGGTAACCACCACAGCCACTCCGTTCTCATCCTCATCAGGATCCTCCACCTGCTCCTCGCAGCAAAAGAAGCGGCGATCGGTGACCACCATTGCAGCCAGCTGCACCACTTCCACCACGATGCGCCTCCTGTCCAACGAGAGCCAAAGTTCCACACAAACGGCGCCGGGAACGCTGGAGAGCTCGGTGCCCGGTCAATCATCCACGGAGACCTCCTCCCAGGACTGGCAGCCCCGAACGGCCACGCTGGAACCCAACCGGAGTCCAATCAAGACCTCGCAGTCTATGAGCCCCATTGGACAGTTGACCACCGAGGTATTTGTCCTTCCAAACAGCCGGAGCATGGTGCTCATCAGCAGCAGCAGCAGCAGCACGAATGTTGGCGGTGGATCGACGCTGGGTCTAGGCACGAGTGGGGGGGCCAGTAGCCCGAGGACCGGACTTCTTCAAGATGTTAGCACGTAAAGGATGCGCAGGCAACCGTGTAAATATGTACAAGGGCTTAGAGGGTATTGTAGAAGTAGGAAAGGTAGTTGTAAAAGGTAAAGGTAGTGGTATTAGTGGTTATTGGTTTTTGGATAGGGTTAGGTTGTATGTTAGCTTGTAGATTGATTGGGCTTGCCAGTATTCGGTACAGATGAACTTCTATAAGTTGGAATTAAATAATATTAAACGAAGTTCAAGGCTTTTATACAGTTTTTTTTTCTAAAATAGTAGAATAATTATATTAGAATCTTCAGTTAGAAAGGTTTTCAAAGGTTTGATATGGTTTAAAAACTTCTGGGATGTGCCCGACTTATGTTAAATAAATAATTTCCCATGATATATATATAATAAATTCTCCTTAACTATATTAATTTTTTGTTTTTAACTTTCCCAACTTATAGAAGTTCGTTTCGTAGCCGCAACTCTTCCCTTCCCCCATTGTATGATCTCGCATTTATTGTAGCTTTACGTGTTGTTCCTCAGTTAGTGTTTCAGGGCACCAAATAAACAAAAACGTTTCCATATCACTCAGAAAAGTAAAGTACGAAAGCAAAGTCTTGCACTTCAACGGGGTACCAAAGAGCATTGATTATTAAGAGCTAGAACTGTTAGCCATTCGATAGGTTGTAAGTGAAAGAAGGATGGATGGAAGTCCTCTTTTGGCAATGAGTGTAGGTGTGTAAGGTTCCTATGTACGTAAGTAGGTAAGATGGCAGCCAGTGCAGCAGAAAATTAAAATTAAATTAAAAAGGAATAAGTGTGTGTGGAAAGAAATCGAATTTAATTGTTTTTGCTAAAACGAATAATAAAGTATTAAAATGTGTGAAGGGGAATGCAACAGTCTTTACTATACTTAAACTCCTTAAAATTTTATTTTACTTAATTATATAAAAAGTATCCAACCAACTAAGAAAATCTATAACATATACATTGCATTCTCCTTAAGACACTTCTAAGCCCAGCTCTTGGACAGCTCCCATTAACAACTCATTGGAAATATCTATTTCCTGCATTACCATATCCTTAAATAGTATTTTTCCTGCTGTCCTTGGCTGATGTTCTCATTACCAAAACCAGAGATCTGTCAATTGAAGTCTGTTGAACACAAAGAGCAACATAAAATCTATATCCAACTGTTGCACAAATGATATTTTCTAAGGCCTAAGGTAATATTAAATGAGTATTAAATACAAAAAACGTTAAATGTTAAAGCGGCATCGTTTATGTGTAACGTTAAATGTGTTTCAATGTCTGTATGTCTCAATGTTGCTGAAAGCATCATAACTACATATATAAAAATAGAATTATAATATTTAAATTGATGCAGAATATATATATAAATTATGCGTAAAACCAAAGAAAAACAAACAAAATTCTCGCTGTGATTTCTATGAAGAAAATGTAAGGATGCATAAATTATTTTATAACTTTTTGTTACTTAGTTTTAACTCGCAAATTTTACGAAAGCCTCTCGGCCGCCACCTTTTGACTACGCCTACAGCTACGAACTATGATTTAACTGATTGCGCAGTACATCCTATATAAATATATATTTATAGTTTATATATAAGTGAATCTATATATCCGAATCGATGTTGACTAGCTTTGATGTTCAGTTTGAAAGTGAAGATAAGGCCCAACCAAGTATAAGAAACCCCCCGTCAATGTAAGTGTTTCATTGTCAACCGAAAGAAATATAAAAACAAAATGTGTTAATAAATGGCGCTATTAATTTGGAAACTCTACAGTCTAGAAATTATTTATTAGATCAAATCAATAGCATCGTAGTTGTTATATATATTTACAGCACTCCAATCGAGGGCTCTTACAGCTTTCTGACCCGTCGCCACAGGCAATAGTAGCCCAGCAGATGAAAGCCAAAGTACAAACCCACCATGGCCAATATATTCCGGTAAAGATTGCTCTCATTAAAGCTGTACTTGTCCAGCACATCCTGGCCAGTGTGGAAGCAGGGAAGGTCGGCACTCTCCTGGAAGCAGGCTGCAATTACACAAATATATTGAATTCAAGTAAATAGAAGAATTTCCTAGAACTCACTTATATTCTGCACTCCGGACCACTGAGCTATGGTCATGGCCTCATTGGCATACAGCATCCAGGAGAGAAATTGCGTCCACCAAAAGGCCACGGGTAGGGAGCTGTGAGTGAAGGCATTCCTTTTTAACAAAGGACTCAAAAATTACCTCAACAAGAACACTCACTTCACTTGAATGAAAATACCAGAGGTTATCATAAATATATAATCCAAGGGCACCAGGTAAGCCATTGCCAGGGGAACCGAATTGAAGGCTGTGGAGAAGAAGCAACCGCAGGCTGTGGCCACATTCATTACCAGCACCACACAGATGGCAGTCACTCCAAAGGCATAAAATGTAGACCTCAGACCCGTCAGCCAATAGCAAATAATGACGAACAAAAAGGGCTCAATTATCATTCCGGGTAGCTGTGAATAAATGAAGACAGGTAAGATTATTTATTTAAGAAAACATAAAAAACTTATTCTAAAAATTTTTAAAATAAAATAAATAAACAATTATTTAATTAGAGTAAAATTAGAGCAAATGCGACTGTGTTATATCTTATTCGTTTGCCAAGATAACTCTTCTTCTCTTAAGTTCAATGGTCCCCAAAAGTTTCTTAGTAAAAAATAGAAACAACAAATTCTAGATTAAATAAATAGCTGTGGAATGTTCTTATCGGAATGCTAAATGAGAAAAGAAACAAAAATCATAATCATAACTAACTTGGTTCTAAGGTTGAGAGGGTTAAAACAAGAAAGTTTTACTTTTATAGCTTTAAATATGAATTTGTTTAAGTACGTTTAAATGTTTAAAATAAAGTTAAAGTACTCACCAAAGCCAAAATATTAGCACTATAATATTGCCCCGTTGAATACAGTCCCGAGCGTGTTTCTCTCATAAACAAGGGGAATCCCTGGGGGAACAAGTTCAGCACAGAGTACATGGGATGGTAGGTATTCTCCGATATCATTATAAACAATGCACCCTGCACCGCCTGCACTCCCAGCTGTGATGGCTCCGTAGTTCCGGCAAAGCAGGCGCCGATGATAAAAGCCATGGCAATCTTCTGTATAAACCGCAACCACTGTATGGTGGGGTCCCTCAGCAGGGTCAGCGAAGCCCTCAGCCAGACCACATGGAACCGCTTGTACCAGGGCACACCCCTAAAAGACTCCACCTCCGTGTCGAACGGGAAATTCCCGGACTGTGCCATGTGGATCTCCAGATTCACCAGCATATCCCGCTGCTTGGCCGACGAACTGACTGCAAACTGATCGCACAAATGCTGAGCAGAACGCTGCGAGGCCTGTTCATAGCCCGGATCGGTGGCCAAAACGCCAATTAAAAAGTCTGCTGGGTTGTAGGCCTCCGGACAATAGTATCCATGATTGGCAAAGAAACTCAAAGCATGCTGAGGAGATCCCGTAAAGGCCACCCTTCCATCGGCCAGCAGCATCACATTGTTGAAGTTGTCAAAGAGCTGCGAGCTGGGCTGGTGGATGGTGCACAGAATGGTGGTGCCCTTTTGGGCTAACTCGTACAGCGTGGCCACCAGCTGCTGGGCACTGAAGGAGTCCAGACCGGTGGTGGGTTCGTCACAGAACAGGATTACTGGATTGTTTAGCAGTTCCACGGCAAAGGCAAGCCTCTTGCGTTCTCCTCCGGAGAGAACCTTCTTGTCATCGCCGCTGCCAATCCGTGTGTGGGCAGCGGAGAGGAGACCGGTCCTCTCCAGCAACTCGTTGATGATGAGGCGACGCTCCTCCTTGGACACGCGACGATCAAGGCGGAGATGGGCCTAGGTGGGTAAGAGAGGAATTTCTTTATGGAAATTTCTAGTTTAAATTTCCAGAGATTTTTTAGAGAGCATAAGTCGCTCTTCAGAGATATACAAAGTACACACCATAAAGTTGAGATGCTCCAGCACTGTCAGAGATCCTATAAAGAGATCATCTTGATAGACATAACCACTGATGCGGTGCATGAAGGGCCCGATGCGCCGGCCGTTAATCAGAATGTCGCCTTGAACCACAGTCCCGGCTGCATCCCAGATCCCAATGCAAATGGAGCAGATCGTGGCGAGATAATGAGATAATGGTTAATGGATAAGCTATCTTATCGGAAACTACTAGGTACTACTACGTGCCACTTACCGGGCTGTCGAAAGGCTAAAGTCGACATAAGTGTTGTTTTCCCGGAGCCACTGTGAATGAGAGATGAGATGTGGTTTACTGAGGAATCTCTAATGGAATCTTATCGCTGTATTTGATAATCACAAGTGTAAATCCAACATCTTGACATAGTTGGCACATTTTTGGGCATCGTGTTCTTTTCCACTTGGATGAACTCTGCCACTGCCACAGGGGGATATATCGATTTCTTGACCGGCTTACCTCGAGCCCATTAGAGCCATCAGAGTGCCCGGTTGAATGGCCCCCGTCGAGTTGTTGATGATCCGCTTCATCCGCTGCCCGGAGCCACCCACATTGGTGTACACACAGAGATCCCGCCAGACCAGTGTGGCTCCCTGCTCCGTGGGCGACCACTTGCTATAGCTTCTTAAGGGTAAACTTCTCTCCGAACTGTTCCTTTTCGATAGTTTAGGAGTGCTGTCCAGGCTGGGCACCTCGATGGTGGCACCCACAGGCCCCACCAACTGCAGCTCGTGCTGCTCTCCAGGTTGTTCCAGGGGCTGCGGTGCCTCCACATCTATCAGCTTGCTATCAGAGTCGGACATTATATGTCTGGGCTTATCCTATGTTTAAGATACTAAGTTTTGGAGACCGTTTCTCGAACCGAAGCGTGCCGCTGATGGGCACCAACTAACCCAAGAGCGGCGACTGCTGAGAAGTTGTCGCCAGGCAAGCTGACATTAAGATAGACAGGTACAGTGAGCTTCAGGTATAAAATACATTTAAATTAGAAATTGCCACAATTTAGAGTATATTTTTCTAGTCTTGATATATTTTATTTTATATTATTAAATTGTTATTGGTTCCAAAGAGAATTAAGCATTTAAAATCTACAAAAATTCCTCTTTAACTTTAACTATATTTTAAGGTTCCTGACTCTTTCCTTTATCCCCTGACTACACTGTACTGCTCTGCTCTCAGCAATGCAAATAAAGCTTAGTGTGGACGCCTTCGGGGGTCTACCAGGTGAGAAGGGAGCAGCGCAATCTTTAGGGTGGCCCTGGCAGCCAGCGCATTCGATCGTCTTGCAGTTTACCGACCGCTTGGGAAGCAGCGGACTTAGGCAGCAGCTCCGATTACCATTTGCCCATGGCCAGCGACGGTGGGAGCAGCCGGAGGAGGAGGCGGCACTCCAGGCCAAGCCACCGGGAAGCCCTGCAGCGCCAGAGGCTACCCAGCCAGAGCAGCCAACGGGAAAACCGCCGAGCGCTTGGCGGATGGAAGCTATAATTCTCGTCTTTGTTTTGCTCGCAGCATTCGCAGGGAATTTGCACAAAGAGAACAGAGAAATTAATTGAGAAATAAAAAAGTCTGCTAAACAAGAGTAATTCTCACACCTGGGAATGCGGAATAAGTTCCACAAAGGTATTTTCTAAAACAAGCAGACTAATTTAAGTAATTTTAAATGAATATATAATTATTATTTCTTATTTTAAAGGTTTTATTTTAAAAATGCAGTCTAAAAACTCTAGAATAATTTTTTAAGGCTAAAAATGGTAAGCAGCTTAGGGATTAAGCTGTAATTTTTTATTATATCTTATACTTTTCAGATTTTTTGTCAACTTTTAAATGTATTTTTGTGCCAAAATTAATGTTTACATAAAATACTGATTGATTATAGCTTTATTTAGGATCTAACTAAAAAATTAGAATATCAAAATATTTTCCTATGTTACCTATAGTTTTTAACCATTTATTTGTTGTATTTATTTTAAGCTCAACTCAGGCATTATCCCATAATTATGCCTTTTCTTATATTTTTCGGAGACAACCATAAATATGGCATACCTTTGGGCTGTTTAAGTTTCAGAAAACATTCACAATAACTACAGCTTGTATAAAAAATAAATAACTTTATTTTTTTAAAAAGGTTTACTCAAATCCAGGCCTTTGTTGGCTTACTAAATAAAAATACAAGCCAAGGCCTAGCCATATCCATTTAATTTCACATATAAAGGTAAACCTGAATTAAGGAAAACAAATATTTAAAAAATATTTACCAGCTCATGCACAGTCTCACTTAAATCAAAGTAATCGAAATCGCAGTTTAAAATAAATACCAACCAGTTGATGGGAAAATCCAAGTGCTCAGCTAAATAAATAAAAACAACGATAACGATTAAAGTCGCAGCTATTGAAAGCAGTCGAGAGACACAGTATCAGCTTTAGTGACTGATAAGCCGATTTTGAATGGACTGAGACTGCCCTTTCAGCTCTCAGTTGCCGGCTAACAATTCTGCGGATAAGTCGCATCCACGCAGTTGAAATAAATATATTTTTGTTTTTAATTTTTATCAGTTCAAAATGAGTGCAGTGTTATGAATTAAAATTTAATAATCAAAACAAAAACGCAACAAGGCAGCTAGAATAAAAGCGGAAATAAAACATACGATTCTATAGGGAAGCCAATAAATCAGAGCATTTATTAAAAAGTCATATCGCTATTTAACTAGTCCCCTGAAACAGTTATCGCGTCAAATGGTAGGCAGTGTTGTAAATCTCAAGTTAATTAGCCTATAATTTAGCTTCTCGTACAAAAAGTGAGATTCGATAAGAAAGTTAGGAAATCCCATAAAATACAGCCAGACTCTAGGTAAAACTAAGCGAAATACCTTCTCACGTGGGCCTAATTAATGGAATTATTTAATAGGTTTTGGTTTATAAAACAAGACGTTATCTTAGTACCTGTCTATATATAGATAAAGCTAATCTTGGAAGCAATTTGCAAAGCAAACAGTCTGAGATAAATGGCACTCTGCAGTAAAGATATACCTCTTGAAAGGTAATCTTACCAAAAAATTGCAACGCATAGCCTCGAAGGTTAATGGAATTGTAATGTAAATATTATAAAAATAGCTAGCTTTCGATAAGAGCTGCACTTGAGAAAAATTGAAATTCCAAATTAAGTAATAAATTGAAGAACCTAATCTAGTGACTAATTGGTTAAACAGACTGACAGAGATTAAGTAACTAGCAGGGGAAATATTAAGCAATAAATACTGAAGTATATATTCTTTTTTAATTCAAATTTTACTAAAATAAGATACCCCTTAGTTAGTGTAAAAAGCCAGTCTGTTGATAAATTTGTTTGACTTGTCATTTAAATATTTAAAAAGTAATCTAGTGATAAGAACTGCAGTTTTACAGATGTTAAGATAATACTTGGAAAAGCAAAACAAACCGTCAGAGATTATTCAGTTTTCCATACAGACAGTTGCTAGGGTAAACATATACTAAAGAACCTAATCTAATGACAAATTTGCAACACAAATCGTCACAGGTTAATTGAATTGTAATGCAATTTAAATAGATGTTACACGTGTTAGTATAACTTTGCATTCCAAACAGATATACTATATGTAGAAAGTACCCCCAAAGACGGAGAGATTAATTGAATTGTCATGCTAATATTCACTTTAAAGCTAATCTATTGATAATACCTCTGCCCCTTGGCGGTTAAAATTCAAATTCTGAAAGCTGAGCAGCATAAAAGCTTTCACAACCCTTAGAAAAAACAATATTTAACAGCGCCGGAGAGAACGCGTGTGCGCAGAGTAAAAATGAGCGGCGCTGAGGTGAGTGGCGTTTATTGAGATTGTTTTTTTGTTTTACTCGCAAAACGGTTTGTTTTTGTTTTGAGACGCGTCTAAATTTATACCTAAAGTGCAGAATGCCGGCTGACAGTGACAAAATAACTCGAAAAAACCTAATAGCTCTAATGCAATTAGTTCTAACTTTACCTAGTCGAAACGAATTCATATAAATTGGACAAACGCGATTCTCTGATTGATTACGTATACTTTTATAACGCGGAGAGCAAACGGAAAAGAATATCACAAAACTAACAAAAAAAAAAAATTGAAGAAACATGCTCTGAGTGACCTTGAAATCAGCGGTGGTGGTGGCTTCGACATGCGGCAATATGTTTGTTTACCTTACTAATATTTTTATATATATTCTTTTGAAAATTCAAGAAATAGGAAAATTCCTAACTGTAGAGTAACTCAAGTAACTGTCCCATCTAACGTATTGTTTACAATTCATATTAAAAAAGCGTGTCAACATGTGGCGGTAAGAGTGTTCATTAGCGATTGGCGACTGCTGAATGCTCTCACATTACATGTTCTATGGAAAATATGTTCTTAACATTGATATATTCAGCTGATTATGCAAATTTTTACTAAATGCATTTTCCATAGAAAATAACTTTGGAACTTGATATTATATACAAACATGAGCGAAACATTTTTAATAAGAACTGTGGTGTGACAAGCATTTATTGCTTACTTATAAATTAAAATTAATATTGAATTAGCACAGCCTGAGTTAAAGATGAAAACACCTACAAAATATTTAAAACTTCAATGAAATTAAATTATTTTATACATATACGCTTTAAAAAAATATTTATAAATTAGTTTTTTATTATATAAATTCTTATATTCTTTTATTCGACTTTTTAAAGACGCTCTATTATTTTAACATTTTATTAAAATTTTCAATTATTTAAAAACCTGTAAATAAATATATTTTCATTATCATTAGATCATTATTTTTTTGTTCGTTGCTTCTTGGTTTCTGGTTTAATATATATTTCTCATATAAAAATCCTTGTGGCGTTAAATTATCATATTTCATATATTTAAAGGACTTTTAAAACCCTTTTAAAAGTACTGAGAAAACCCTTGTACCATGGTAAGAGCATACAATCGTGGACATAAGTATTTTGACACAGCTTATAGCTATATTCCAGCGCGTGTATCTTGGTACTCGTAAAAGTTACGGGATCCATTTAACTTTCCAGTAAGAGATTCTATTTAAAACTTTAAGAGAGCAAAATATGACATTGATAAGTAAATTAACCTCTTTGCTATGTCCCGTGATGTGAAAGATCATGCATTTTTGGGTGGACAAAAATATTTTGACATTGCGATCATTTAGTTCTCATTTGTTTCGTGCGCATTAAAGGCAGTTTATTGTTATTTATAACTCCAGCTTATAAATCTTTTAGCAGCTTTAATACATTTTTTGTAAATTTTCCTAATTTCTGTACCGTTATTTAATGAAAATATGGGTAAAACACGGGAGCTAAGCCAAATCCAGCAAAACAAAATAGTAATTAAGTACCACCCAGGTATTTCGGCCCAGAACCTCAGCATATTTTATAAAATACCCCGTCAAACAAAATTAACAAACATAAACTGACAAATTCGACGAATAATTTAGTCAGAAAAGGACGACC
>VNKB01013703.1:0-113462 GCA_008042735.1 Drosophila leontia | reverse complement strand
GTGTGTTTTTTTTCGGAGCAGTTGGCGCAAATTTGTTCGCTTTTACAAAAGACCGTGGGGTGTCCAAATCTTAAACAGTTGTAGCATCTCATTGGGGGTGGAATGTATGGGCGTACTTGGACGACTTCATAACCTATCCATATCTTTTCCGGTAAGTTAATTGTGGAGAATGTCAGAATAATTAAGCCAGTTTCTGTTGTTTCGTTGTTGTTTTTTTTTAGGATTTTACGGACTTCTATCACATTTTGTGGCTTCATTTCTTCTAAGATCTCTTTTTCGTCAATGTTCCGCAGGTCGTTGGAGTAGATGACACCTTTAGAGGTATTAAGTGTTTTATGTTCTTCGGCATTAACTGGGAAGTCATGGAAAGTTTTTAATTTGAGTAATTTCTGGGCTTGTAGAATGTTTTTTGTTTTGATAAGGAGGGTTCCTGCTCTTGTTCTTTTGCACGTTTCGACTGTTCCATTACAGGTGAAGTCTACCACTTTTTTTATTATAAATGGGTTAATGTTCTCGAATGTTTTTTTGTCAGTTCTACTAATTATTATGTATTTTGCTTCATTTGTTATCGTGTTGTTCGTTGTCAGAGGGCGGTCGGGTGGTCGAGACATCGCGGTATGGTTGGGCTCGGGCCCTATAGAGTATTGGTTCGGTTCACTTAGTCTTTGTGTTTGTTGTTTTTTACCGCTTAGCGCGAATAAGTCACGAATTGATTGATCTAAATATAGATTTATTTGCTGATAAGCTGTCGCTTGGGGATTGATCGGTCGCACGTCTTTACTCTTTGAAGCTCGGAGTGATTGTGATTAGGGAACGTGTAGAGGAATTAAACCAAAATGATTTTTAATATTTTGCCTGATAAAATATCAAGCACAATTATATCAATACTTATTCGTGACTTTTTTTCTATAATCTGAAGATAACACAATTTTTAAAGTTAAAACTTAGAAAGAATCTATATTTTTAAAGTAATATACAACTAAATAATTATAAATAAATCTATTTTTTATTTTAAAAATGATTTAGAAAGAAAGTAATGAACTGAGCGAACTGCAAATAATTGTTTAACCGAAAATTAGAATTTGCATATTAATCCATTTAGAATTTAATAAGCTAATTCTATATATTTTAAGTAATACATATATGGTACACTTATCTTAAGCTTAATATAAGTTTAATCTCAAGAGACTAAACTCAAACTCGCTGATCCAAACTGCTTTTGCTTCTAAGCAAATTGATTACCTAGATTCAGTTCGTTTGGCAACAATAATTGATTTATTGACACAGCCGATGGCAGCTTTAAATGCATTGCAGTAACTGCCATAACTGCAGCTGCAACAACGTGCAACGGGAGCGCTAAAAAATATGGCAAATACGTAAACATTGCAGGCCGAGTCGCATGCGCCGAAAAGTGCGCTACACTTTTTGTTGATTTCCAGCGGCCCTTCCGCTCTCTCCCTTTTTCCTTTTGCGGCGGTGTATGTGTGTGTGTGTGAGGGGGAGGCACAACACGTTCAACAAGTGCATGTCGCTCTCCGGAACGGCGGCTCTCTCTCCGGTACTCGCTCTCTCTCTATCTCTACTTTTTGTTTGGTCTCAGAGAAAATATGATGATAAGCGCGTGCAAAAAAGCCCTTCGATTCCACGCCAAACGGTCAATGTTCCGGGCCTGGTTTTTAACCCTTGATTGCCGCCTGCACGCATGACAAAATAATTACGGGAAGCCCAGGAATCAGCAATCTTTTCGGCCCTATCGATTTTTCTTAGACATCCCCAAACAACTCAAGCTACAACTTATTTTCCAGATGACATAAGCACTACATCGCCGGTGGCCAGTGGCACTGATAAGGTGAACCCACCGCCCAGTTCCTGCTCCAGCTCCGGCTCCGCTCCTCCGGAAGCTGCCAGGCGTGCGGAAATCAATTTGCAGCAGGAGACATCGGCCACGGATGCGCCGACGACGCCGCAGGATGCTGGCGGTGATCCAATAAGCGAGTCGACCGATGAGCAGCCAGGACATGCGGTGAGTCCACTTGCTGAAATCTAATTAGCGTTGGGCGGGACAAATTGCAAATTAAAGCTGCAGGTGCAATTTAAGCGCTGCGACGTTTAAGGGAGGTCTAATTAGGAGGCAATCAGCGGGGGCGGCTCTGGGGCTGGGTGGGCCATATCCTGCCGGGGATAAATTAGGCCAAAGCAGAGGCACAAACCAGAGCCTGATAATGACAGCGCTCGGCAGGCACACACTCGTCATCCTTCACGCAGGAGATGTGACAAAAAGAGAGGGACAAAGCGAAATGCGTTTAGCTCCATCGACCGGCTTTACTCATTGAAAAACTCGGCGGAAGGAGAGTGGGGCACAACCGAGCGGAAAGCACGGGAAAAGCTCTCTCAAAGAGAGCCCACGCCGGAAGCCTTTTATACAGGGTGCTCCAGCCAGCAGAGCAGCTCAAACGAAAAAGGGGCGCCTATTGATTTTTGGGGCACTGCGATGAACTTCACCCGGCTGGCTGGCTGGCTGTCTGGCAAGATTGGAGCTGCTTGAGGAATGGGTATGAGTAGCAAGAGCCCTCTTTGGGGGTTGCCTGGTAACATGAGCTGCCAGCAGCGAGCACGCGCCAGCCAGCTGGCGGGGAGTGGGGAAGCCTAGGGGTGCACTGGGACTGGGAGCTCAAAGTTTTCCAAGAGCCCGCCACTTGAGCGTAACAAACTGCTCGGCAAAGAACTAAATCGATTTTTTTGTTACCACTTGCAACAGCTACAGCCACAGGCTCAGCAACAGCAGCAACAACATCCTGTGACGGCCAACTGGAGTCCAACGCCGCGACGCCCGCGCACTCCGCCGGCGCCCCAGAACTCGCCCATAGGTTTTGGCCAAACGGCAATTGTTCCACCAGCCTTGGCCCCTCTCCTCCAGCAGCAACAGCAGCAGCAGCAACTACAGCTGCAGCAGTCGAGCAACCTGAAGCGGAGTGCAACATCGGCCAGAAATCGCAACAGCTGCAGCAGCAACAATCGCATTATCGAGTGCGATCTCATTCCGAGCAAGAAATCAAAACGGAAGGCGACCAATAAGGAAGCTGGCGAGGGCGAGAATATGGAGCCCGTGGAACCGATCGTTAGGGAACAAATTAGAGTAAGTAAACCCATAATGGAGCTCTTTTTGGCTAAATCGAAATAAATTTAGGTTTTACAGGATGTTTTAAATATTATCTAACGGATAGACAACTTTATTATCCTAGCAATCTTTATACAAATAAATCTAAATCTAAGAATACCTTAAAAAAGCAAATTCTAAGCGCTTTGCTGGTCATAACTTAAAATAATGTATTATCTCCTAAGAGTATTTCGATTTAGCCATACCTGACTATCAGTTGGAAACCTTAACATTTAACAATTATAATCTCAACTAATACAAACCTTTTAAATCCCCGCAGGACATCAAGCCATTGCCGGGTTTCCTGCAGGCCTTTGGCTCCACCGAAATCGGACGCTTCTCCGAGAGATTCCTGCAGACGCCAGAGTCTCTAGTGGAGCGACTGGCTGAGGAATATGCCGCTAGTTCGGCCAGCAATTTTCCATCATCTCATCCAACGGGAGGAGGGTACATCGATTCGGCACCGACCACACCTACGCACAGCTACTACGCCCACGAGGAGGGGCCGTATCACGGCGGGGATGGTGGCCGGAACGGCTATCCGAGGAATCGTATGCGCGGCCACAGCTATGGCTACGAAATGCCGGACTACATGGCGTATGAGCGATATGCGGCATACGGAGCCGGGAGGCCACGAGGTCGCTACGGCGAGATCCGATGCAACGGCTACTAGGTCGGAGCAGACATGGCTTAGGGTTAGTGTTGTTGTAGTCGTGCATAGTCGTTGTCATTCGATATTCTCTGTGTGTGCCTTTTTCGGTCAAAATTGGACAATGGAACCCCCCGAAGAGTTGCTGTTGTTGTTGGGGGCCTTGTTCGGCAACGAGTGCGTTCAAAATTTACCACAAGAAAACCAAAAGAAAGAAATAGAAAACAGAAGCCAAAGTATTGTTAGCAAGCAGCCATCTACGTGTAAATGAATAATCAATTAAGTAGTTCAATGTATTTTTAAATCGAAGTGTTTTAATCGTCTTAGCAGGATGCGAGTCGAGATCTTGTCCCACTGTACATACAAATGCATTTCGTACATGTAAACTCTAGATATAGTCAAGCTACTTGGGCAGTTGGTAAAGGGATCTAAACGTTTTCGAGTCACATTTTTCTCGATTTCTACACACACTCAAAATTGTTTACCGCACCGTTTCCGCAGGTGGAAACCTTTTTTTAAAGAATATAAAAATAAAAGATAAGGGGCCCAAACACTATAAACGCTCCAAAAAAAACAAGTAATGAAAAGCGAAAGTCTTACATTTAGCAAAAGATGTGCCATTGACAAAATGTATCTTTAATTAAAAACACCATAATTTAGGAATTACGTTTATGTACAATACAAGTTAACGATTAGCTACGGTAATCTAAAGCCAGATAGTTAATGCTAAGCAATGCAGCACACTTTAGTCTAGGACACCGAACACACACACACCAGACACAGACACACACTCGAACCACCGCACTAATTTGTACTTGGCAAAATTGACTTACTTTCCATCGATCTACTAACAATTTACTCATTTCCGAATTGATTTCTTTGTCGTATATTGAGTGCCTTAATTTACTTGATTTCCAATATAACATATGGTATATCTGTGCGTGAACAAATAAAGCGTAACGAATTTGTATGATTTACTTGTAGAGCAACAACCAAGTTCAGGTTTCAAATGGGCCCAACAAAATTTCAAATGCAAAATCGAACAAATCAATGAAGACAAAGAGACAACCGAAAAACCAAACACATCGAGCGACATTCAAAAATGTTTAATAATAGCGATAAAGAAAACCAAAATTAGGCAATACGTGTAAAGAAAATACTCACCCGAAACGAAAAAAGACAAAACAAGCAAAACAAGAAGCAAAGCCTTTCAGATGTCTTCAACAAAAGTAAAGGAGCAACCAACCAACCGAGGACGAACGGGGCAGAGTTCAATATAATAACAAAGTATTTAGTATAATTAAGTCCGTGTGTAAATAAATACATTTGAAAGTTTGAATTTTACGAAATAAATCACACAAAACGATTAGCAAAGGAAACAATATTCTGACTTGCCAAGTTCTTCTCTTTTGCGACTTTTGTTTAACTGTTTTTTATTCGTTTAATTAATTTATAAATATTATTACATAACCTAGAAGTGTTTATTGTTTTTCATTTTGTGTTTTTGGGGTTTGTGTGGTTTTAAATTAATTACAAAAATAGTTCAGTTTTAAGAAAATAGCAGAGTCGCATAGTTAATAGTAGTAGAATTTAGTTGAGCGAACAAGAAATAAGCATAAGAGACGAGTTGACTGTGGAACTAAAATACAAAAGCTGAAGACGCCTCGTCGGGGTTCCTCCAAGGGCGACAAGGGACTTTGGGTCTTACGAACTAAACAGAAGCAGCGTGAGTAATTGGGAGCTGGTACAACACATACAACTGAGCGTTTCGGGGTCGGGGCTTGGTGAGTTTTTTGCTGGATTTATCGCTTTACTTTCCGCGTACATGTATAAATAGTTTCCTCTGCTCACTTTAGAGGAGCTTATCTGGGCTTTGGGTTCGCTTACATTCACCCTACATTTGGGCAGCAAACAGTTACGCCGCGGTAATAATTGGAGTTATAAATAATTAGTTAATGTATTATTATATATATCATTGAATGTCATCCGCCCCTCAGTTCCTGGGCAGGTCGAGGGACACCGCTGCGTCCGTGTCTTGTCTGTGTTGCTGTGGCTGGTGCTGGGGCTGGGGCTGGGGCTGGTGCAGAAAGCGCGGCGCGCTTTCCCGCAATCATGAGGAGGACGCCGCCGAGGAGTTCTTCGTGGAGCTGCCGCCGCCGCTAATGGAGTTGCGCTGCTTCTCGATATACACGTTCAGCAGCCTCACCTTGCTGGGATTCAGCACGGACAGCTTGGGCTTGATCTTCTCCTCGCCGAGGACAAAGTACAGCTTGACAATGCAAAAGACCGCCGCCTTGCGCACCATCGACTGCGTGTCGTCCGCCGAGCGCGCCAAGTTCGGGAACACAATGTCCAGGTGGGCGTCCGTGATCTCCGAGCCGTGGTGCTCGGTCACCTCTAGCAGGATCTTAATGGCGCACAGATTTGTGGGGAACTCGCCCGTCGCTATCACCGGATTGACAATGTTGATGGACAGGTCCAGCGGCAGGGAGGGCGCGATGCGTGGAATCATCGAGTCGATGTCCCGCAGCGCCTCTTTGCTGTGCTGATAGCACTGAATTATCTTCAGCAGGATCAGCTCCAGGAAGTGCATCCAGTTGTGGCGCATCTTAGTGCTGCGCATGATCTTGCTGAGCACGTGCAGGCCGGAGATGACCACGTCCGAGGACTCCGCCTCCAGAATGTTGAGCAACATGCGCATGATCGACCGGAAGTGTTTGTTGGGCAGCTCACAGTTGCCGCCCTTGATGCAGATGCCCAGGTTCATGAGCGACGTCTGCAGCAGCTCCACGGGCTGGTCCTTGGTCAGTGTCAGCGCCACGCGCACCACCTCGCTCTCCATCAGATCGTTGGGCAGGATTAGCTCGCCGTTCTCGGCCTCGTGCAATGAAATGGACAACTTGCCATCGCCCGATGGCAAGGGCGACTTGGCATTCTGAGCAGTCCGATCCCGGTCCAGGTTGTCCAGCCGCATGGTGGCCGACTCCGGGGTATTTGATTGCGTGGTGTTGGCCGACGACTGCGTCTTGGAGTTGGAAGACAGGGAGGCACACGAGTCCTGCTGGCCCAGCTCGTGGTATTGCAGGTGTCCGTTAAAGCCATTGGGCGCCAGCGCTGTCTGGTACTGGCCGCCGAAGCAGTGGCGGATCTCCTCCGACGTCTTCTGTATGTTGTGCTGGATGGCGTCCAGCTCCGACGAGAAGAGCAGCTCCTGCTCCACGGAGGACTGCCGGGAGCGGGGACTAGTGGAGGCCAGGCTGAGCTGGTGGTGGCTCTGCAGCGAGGCGAACGGCCCCACCGAGGGGCTCTGCAGGGGCTTGGGGCTGCTGCTGCTAAGCGGGGAACTGCTTGGCGAATTGGCACCCGAATTGCCGCTCTGGCTCTGCCGGCGCATGTGCGTCTGGATGCATGTGCGGGCCGTGTCCTGGTAGGCCTTTGGCAGGTTGGCCAGGAGCCGGGTCATCTGCGGGGTGTTAAGGTTGTAGAGCGCCACCAGACAGTTCCTGGCGTGGGAGCGCAGCTCCATCGACTTCTGGTCTGCCGACAGCTGGGTTAGCTTGAGGACCGTCCGCTCACAGGCCTGGCTGTGGTCGCTGGGGAAGTCGCTGCTCTTGCAGTACGTGTTGGCCAGGTCGGTAAGGAAGCGCAGGATGGCGATGCGCGTCTTCGTCGTCGGCGTCTGCGTGGAGTCCGAGATGATCCTGAATAGCTCCTTGAGCTGCAGATGCGTGGGGAAGTACTCGTGCACCACCTGCAGCGTCTTGCAGATCTTGCTGTGCATCGAGTTGAGGAGGTCGGTGCCCAGCTTGTTGAACAGTCGCGTCAGCAGGATGAAGAGCCAGTCGTGCAGTTCGTGAGCATGCACCAGGATCAGCTCGGTGACCGTGTCCAGGAACAGCGAGTAGACCTTGGTGTGCGTGTCCATGAACATCTTGCGGAACATATCCAGCACGCACTGCAGCTGCTGCTGGGTCAGCTCCTTGCCGTCGGCCAGATACTGCGTGAGGCTGATGAGTCCGTCCTTCCGCTCTGACCAGTGCGTGGAGGCGCAGAACTGGATAATCGTCTCGATGTCGTCGAAGGGAGCCCGCTGCGTGCTCCAGTCCAGGCGGGTGTGGCTGCCGCTCAGGGAGTAGTTCGACTTATTGCCCCTCGTGTAGCTGGAGTCGAAGGATCGCTCGGAGCACACGGAGCTGGCCTCGGAGTCAATATCTTCAGACTCATCGCGTCCCAGCAGCTTCCTGCCCATCCGCATTCCCCCGCTGCGCATATAGTCTCCGGACACATAGTTCTCCTGCCCATCGTCTCCTCCTCCTCCGCCGCCCAATGTGTGTTCTGCTTCGCGGGACTGCGCCAGAAGGCGAGCTGCTGCCGAGGGCCGTACTGGATTATTCCTCTCCGGCGTCCTTCGCGATCCCGTTCCCGTCGAGTACATGCTGCGCTTCATCAGGCCGCCACCGCTGGCCAATCGGGTGGGACTCGTTTCCCTGGAGCTGGCTGTGCTTCGGGGTATTCCAGAGGCCTTTTTGGGTATGGCCCCGGTGGCTCCTCGATAATAACCACCCAAACCGCCGTACTGATCCCGCAGCTTTGTGCTTGGCGATGTGGAACGCGATCCTGGCTGTGACTGTGAAACACCCGCTCGTCCCCGGGTGCGAGGTGTAGCCACTCCCGGCGTGGCGGCCGGCGTAATCCCGCTGTTGGAATTCAGACGTGGCCTGGGCAGCGACCCACTGCCCGCTGCTCCGGATCCCGGTCCTTGGGCGATAGAATTGCTAGGTACCAGTGGTTTCTTCTGCCTCGAATACAATGTGTATTGCGCCCTGGCTTTGGCTCTCTGCGCTGCCGCCGTGTCGACCGCCGAAATGGAACGCATACTGGGCGTGGGCTTCTGCAGGGTTCCCGTAGCTCTTCCAATGCGGGACACGGTGCGCCTCGTTTCCGGTGCAGCCACCGAACTGCCGGAACTACTGCCACCTTCTCGCTCCCGATCCAGTGCTCGCTGGGCTGCTATATCCAGTGTACCGTATATCTGATCGGCCAGATCGGGAAAGTGCCTCCTAAACGACCAGTAGGCGCACCTGGAATAACGTCGCGCATCGCAGTCCGCATCCCCGATCGACTTCTTCAGGGTGTCCCTCAGAATGGTGGAATGCCGCTCCAGCGCTTTGGTCTGCCACTCCTCGAACAGCAGTACCATCAGCTCGCACAGCGTCGACCTAATGTCCTTTGACTTGGACTGGTTTAGCGTGTCCGTATAGATTTTCAACAGCTTCGGGGCGTGCGTGTACTTGATTATGTACTTGAGGGCCAGCGTGGATGCCGAGGCTATGACCTTGGCGCTGTTCTGGATCAGGTTTATCAGCTGCTCCAGAATGCTCCAGCAGAAGGCATCTAGTTTGTTCCTTAGCGTCTTGGACATGTACGCGATGGTGATGCAAGCCTCGCGGATCACCTGCGAGCGTAGCTCCTCCTTGAGGATGTCCAGGAAGCCCAGAGACAGCTCCTTCAGCTGCACAGCCACGAATTGCGGCTGCGTGTGATAGCTGAGGATGAGCAGCGCTCGGATCTTCTTCAGCGCCTCCACACGCTTCTCCCAGTCAGCGGTCTTGTCGCTGATGATCACAAGTACTTGCTTATATATATCGTCCATGTCCTTGGCATGGAAGATATTCAGCTGCGGGACCTGCTCAAAGCTGGCCTCGAAGATCTCCATCGTAACGGCGCCGGCATCACCACTCACGTCGGTCGCACTGGGCTTGGATCGCAGCGTCGATGAGACTGCCGAGTGCAACGGCCTCTTGATCATCCTTGTGGGTCGCTCCCTAATCCCAATGTTGTCCGCTTCGTCCAGGCCTAGGCCGTTGCCGTTGCCGTTGCCATTGCCATTTGTGTTTTTCAGGGCGGAGGGCAGCAAAAGTCCCTCCTGCTTGACCTGATCAAACTTTTGCTCCAAGAGCGCCAGCTTGGAGGCGGGCATGTCGTCCATGCGGCGCAGATCCGGACGCAGGCGATCGCCCACATGCTTGTAGATCTCCACAAGCGTCTGAATGGCCGCCTCCCGCACATTTACAGTGGGGTCACCCAGAAGGGCGCTTACAGGCTGAATGTATACGCGCACGCTCAGCTGCTGGGTGCCATACTCGTGGAGAGCATTCACAATGGTCTGCAAGAACTCCTCGCGCACCTTGGAGTTCTTGTGCTTGAAGCAGCTGGTGGCCAGCTTGTCTATCAGCGTCTGCGGCGGCAGCACTCGGTGCTCCATGAGATCCCGCAGCAGCAGTTGTGCCTTCTCACGCACCGTGTCCCGGCTGTCCCCCAGCCGGTCGATCACATGTGGCAGCACGGTGGCTGTGTACGCGTTAAAGTCGCTGCCCAGCCGCTTGATCAGCTCCGAGAAGGCCTCCAGTGACTTTTGTGCTATCTTAAAGTGACTGCCCGTCAGCCACGGCATGAGTCCGTCGATGAGGAAGCCCATGTCTGTGCACACAATCGAGTTTGTGTCGTCACTCAGGAATGTGACCAGATCCTCGGCCAGCTGCACCTTCACCCGCATATCCGCCTTGGGCATCTGCTGGATGAACCCGTCCAGGTCGCTGGGCTTGCGGTAGGCCATCGCGTCTCGGATCTATTTGCTCCCGTGCGCTGCTTCAACTGCAATAAACCAGGATTCAGAGTTAGTCTTTGTGCTGCAGTGCTTCGCAAATTAAATTAAAATTGCATGAAGGGGTGGGCAATTTTGGTGCAAGGATGCAAGGACTGATAAATTGGAAATTGATGGCCTGACCAGAAAGTGGAGGGGAGGTTAAATCCTTCTTTGGTCGTGTCAGAATAAAAAAAATATATATATATATGTATAAAAAAAAACTATGAAAGCAGTAAGACTAAAATTTGTTAACGACGAATTTCATTGTAAAACTGTTTAGATTTGTTAACTTCAAAACTAGTAAACCATCTGCTTTTGTTTGAATTATATTTAGAAAGTAATTGTCAATTCTGAAAATAAACTAATGCCTACTTAATTGTTTATTAAGAACTAAGCTACACGATTCAGTACAGGTTTTTATTCATAGAAATTGTGGGGACACTTGAGACAATTGTAAACCCTTTTTAAACTTTACTAAAAACTAAACAGATTAATTTCTCTGTAAAAGATATGTGAAGGTTTATTGCTAATTTCCCTGCCTCAATAGAACCTTTTCAAAGTATTGATATTATTGATGGAGGTTATAAAAGAAATCTAAAGCAATGACTAATAGGATGCTGTTGTCGTCGACCTTCCCAAAATCTTCCCGCCAAATCCCTTACACTCTTGTTTATCGCATTTAAATTGCTGGAATTCACTGCTCGTGCGCACTGGAACCCCAAAAGTGGATAGAAGCAGCAGCGCAACAGCCGCAGCAATTGGCCAAGTGGGCAACAATTTCCGTGTGAGGTGAAGTCACAGAGCCAGAATAGCGATAAAGAGCGGAGTGGAGCAGCGCAGAGAATAAGAGCTGGGAGCGGAGAACTGGAAAAGTAGGTGAATGGCTGTGCGGGTGGGGATGGGCACGGATACACGGATACTTGGCCACCGGAGTTGGCGAGGAGATATGGAGGGATGTGTGGGCATCCAGATGGTGGGGCGTTGTTACGTGCACAAAACGTGAATCATCTCACAAGCGCCGAGAGCGTGACGAAGTCAGTCTCAGCCTCGGTGGGTGCAAAACTGGGTGGTTGTGGGGCAGGCGGTGGTGCACAGGAAGCTTGGAAAACAATATATGGATTTGTATTTGGGATTCCGCGATTTCAATTTTTGGGCAGTGTGTTTGCGCTGCCGTCACAATTCAACAATTTCAAATAATAATATCAACAGTGCACACTCAAAGGAGGGAATTTTACGTCTGATTCAAAGCAAATGACAATATTCTTTGTAAAAACATAACAGATAGTATGGTTTTTATATTCTTTGCTTTTGCGTTAGTTAGTGGTGAACTAAACTGAATAATACTTTGATAAAAACCCGCGGTAAATTTGGAAAATGTACCGTTGATGTTCATGGGTCTTTCGCGACGAGTAAGCCCTGTATTATTTATATGGCAATGGAACGGGCCGAATGAGATAATATAGCTAAATGACAACAACAATTGCCAAGCAACAACAGCGACTTGTTGAGAGAGCAGCAGCGAGCCAAAAGTGAGCGGGAGAGCGTCCATCTTTGTCGAGAGAACTGCGAAGCGAAGCTACAAATTAGCATTTGCATACGCAATTTTCTATTTATAAAAAACATCAACAAACTCAACTTCACGGGCAAGCTTGCTTTCGTAACTATTTCTCAGGGTTTTTCTCTAATATTCACCTCTACTGAAGGCGATAAGATACGAACTCGTTAATCTTCAGATATCTTCAGTGAGTGCCTCGCCGCGCTGTAACTTAACCTAACTAAATGTTTGGCGACAGCTGGCCGAATTTTTGGTTAATTAATTGTTCAAAAACTGCCGGCGACGACGTCATTCCGCCGCTAAATGTCACTTGCCGAAGAGAGAGGGAGAGAGTGGTGCGGAGAGCGTTGAAGGAAGTGATTTGCTCAAGTTTAGTGGCTTTTTTTAACACATTTTTTGCATTGGATACGCACTCACACGCACACAAACATCAACACTCCAACACACATACCTATTTGCAAATCCGGCTGCGCTGCTTCTGCTACGCCTCTGCCTCTGCTTCTTTCTCCGCTCGTTTTGTTGGGCTGGGCCGCAAAATGAATTTAACACAACTGCTGCTCGTCGCTGCCCTTTAGCAGTCCAAAGAATTGATTTTCCAGCCGCCAGTGGAGAAACGTCTGCCGATGGCCGCAAATACGCGTAACGAGTTGACTAAATTTACTTTCGAGCACAGCCAAATTGAAAAATTGCCCCGAAAAGCAGAGATCACAGTTTTGCTCTTCCTAATATTGTTCCGCGTATTGTTATTGTTGTTGTTGTTCCTGGGGCAGCGCAGTCAGTTTCACTTTGCCATTTGTATTTGTTGTTGTTGTTGGTCTCTACCGTTATTGCTGCGCGACAGCAGCGGCGGCGGCAGCGCCGGAGCACGAATTCCAACGTCTTCGGCAGCGCTGCTCGCGTCAACTTTTTCGTTCTCTCTCACTCTGTCTCTCTTTTGGGTGACGCGCTGGGGTCAGAGAATTTGCACTTTATTTGCAGTTGCCGAGCGTTTGCAGTGCCCGGCAAACATCATATTTTGTTGAATTGCTTCATGGGATCACCAGTTTGGCACGATTAGCGCGTGGATTACACAAATTACGGCTTAATTTAAACAGCGATTTAGCCTTCAGCTTACGAAAAAATTACAAAGTCGACAGTGTGACCGCACTCGATAAAGACGAACAGTGTGCCCAAGCTGCTGCC
Organism: Drosophila leontia; assembly: GCA_008042735.1. Taxonomy (NCBI): domain Eukaryota; kingdom Metazoa; phylum Arthropoda; class Insecta; order Diptera; family Drosophilidae; genus Drosophila; species Drosophila leontia. Next base: position 100,273 of record VNKB01013703.1, on the reverse strand, counting down.
AATAGGTAGCTATCGATATATTGTACAACTTTTTCAGAATATCGATATCGGTCTAGTTATTTAATTTAACCGTGTTTTTGCTCTCTTAAATTAGTTATAGGTATGTTTACTGACTTACCTCAGGTAAGACCATGTTTTAACTTACTTTGGATTAGATATACATAAGCCTGTTTTGGTAATTCATCGTTTATCTTCTTTAAAATATCGACAACTGTCCTATCGCGTTGCCAATTGAAAAACGGCAAGCCTTGACCCGCGTTGCCAACTTAATGGTTTAAATTGATTATATTTAAATATAAAAAAAAAATTAAATTTAAAAATAAACAATTTTCAAATATTTAAAATATAATAAATATAAAAATAATAAAACATTATTATGTTTATAATTATATTGTTATTTTTTAATTTTGTAAATAAATTAACACCACACACACATATGTTTTGTTTTAGATAATATAATTCCCACGGTTCTATCTACGAGTCAGTTTCTCCCCTCGACTTAATAGCATTAATATTTTAAATTAAAATTTTTATTTATTTTAAAATAACATAAGAACTCCAAACAAAATCTGTTTAACTAAAAGTTGTATTAACTATGTATTCTTAAACCTTTTGCATAATTACAGTTCTAAATTGAACTTGATGGACCCTTCAACAAATAAACCCACAAATATCGCAGTGAAAAGTAAAACCAATTGCCTTGATTGACGTTATTATTATTAAAGAGTAATATGCATTACTTTGCATATTCATTGTAATTGACAGCTGGCATTTTCTTTAATACATGTATATTCATATTCAAACAGATGTATACAGTTGCCAAGTGGACCGCACGTGCCTTTAATCAAGCCCATATGGCGGAAAACATTGTAACCGTAGACCTGCCGCCGTATCAGATGGCAGAATAAGTGCATATTTAAGCTAATTGAACGCCTCTCGAGGCGACTATTAATTAGAGACGTGTATTTGTTTGTGGATGACTTAACTAATTTATTTAACATATTTATTTCTCAGTCTTTGTTGACCTGGTGAACGGCCTGAGCACGTCCAGAAGGGTCCTCCGGACAGCCCCAATCCAGGCGGGGCACCCACCTCACCACGGTCCGGGCAGCAGACTCCCCGGGAAATAGTTCGGAAAAGATGCTGCGGTAATAGTACGCCTCCTTGGTGCTGGGTGTGCTGAAGGGGAATCGGAGAGCTGCGCCAGCGAACTCCTCATCCGTCACATGGCTGGTGGCCACCCGGCGAATGCTGTCGATCCAGTCGTAGCCCACTCCGTCGGAGAACTGCTCCTTCTGCCGCCACAGGACATCGTCCGGCAGGTAGTCGTCCGCAAAGGCAGCTCGCAGGACATATTTCTCCAGCCGCTTTTGCTGCTGCCCGCCGAATTGGTTGAGCGGTCCCGGTATCTTATCCTCCGGTCGGATCTGCATCACATGGTTTACGAACCCCGTGTCCAGGAAGGGCACTCGCAGCTCCACTCCCTTGGCCATGGCCACTTTGTTGGCCCTCAGGCAATCGGACAAGTGCAACTGGCGCACTCTCTTCACCAACTCCTCGTGGAAGTCCTCGAAGTTGGGCGCCTTGTGGAAGTAGAGGTATCCGCCAAAGATCTCGTCAGCACCCTCGCCGGACAGGATCATCTTAATGCCAGTGCTCTTGATGTATCTGGCCAGCAGCAACATGGGCAAGCTGCATCTCACTGTGGTGACATCGTACGTTTCGAGATGGTAGACAATATCCCTGATTCCATCTAGGGCTTCGTCGATCTCAAAGATGATTTCCTTGTGGTCGCTGTTGATATACTTGGCCACATTCCTAGCGGCCTTAAAATCGGGGGCATCCTTCAGACCGACCGAAAAGGTCTTCAATCTGTAGTTGGGATCCCTCTCCCTCATAATCTTCGTGGCTATAGAGGCTATGAGGCTGGAATCCACTCCTCCAGACAGTAGCGCTCCAAAGTGGACGTCACAATGCAAATGGCTGCGCACCGCCGACTCCAAGTTGGAACGAAGTAATGATAATTCGCAGGCTTGGGTTGGTACCTCCTTGAGCCAGGGCTGCTGGAACTGCCAGCAGGTTTGCAGCTGGCCCACCCTTCCAAATCGAGCCTCGCCAGGCGTGAAGGTCTCCACCTTTGGGCAAGTGTCCACCAGGCACTTCATCTCCGAGGCAACCCACAGGTTTCCAGACTCATCCTCGCCCACATACATGGGTATAATGCCAACGGGATCACGGGCCAGGAGGACCTCTTTGGTCCTGCGATCATACAAGGCAAACGCAAACATCCCGCTGATGTGGTCCAATAGGTCCACTCCGTAATCCTTGTACAGTTCCAGAATCACGTGGCAATCGCTTTTGGGGTTGTAGGAACCGCGTCTCTTCGCAATCTCCGCCGAAAGCTCCAGATAGTTGTAGATCTCTCCGTTGGCCACCAGGATAAGGTGACCATCCTCGGAAACAAAGGGCTGATCGCCTTCTGCCACACCCACGATCCGCAGGCGTTCGTGCACCATGGCCACTCCTTCCGAGGCGATCACAAAGACGCCCGTGGAGTCCGGGCCTCGATGACGTTGCTTTCCACTTTGCCGGTAGGCCAGCTCCCTCAAACTGTGTTTGCTGCCATGCAGGATTTGTGGGGGAATTGGTTCCCCATCCCGTGAAAATATGGAAAAGATGCCGCACATTATATATGGTTTCCTTGACGAATTTGATTAAAGTATTTATACAAGCGATGTCCGCGCGTGGCGAAGTGCGAAAACTGATTGGAGAGGTTTCTAGAGGAAAGCGGGTATTTATGGGAAAGCTCTCTGGGTCTGATTTGCTTCGGCTCTCCCAAAATCTCTCTGTTTCTCTCAGTGAAGTAGCAATGCTGATTACCATGTGCTCACAAGTTTCGTCATCCAACTTCTAGAACTAGCTCGTCTTCAGTTAAAATTTGCGGAGACACTTGTTGCGCTTTAATAATTATCAATAAAAAGGTTTATACGGCTTCCCCGAAATTATTTATTAATGATTCAGCAATACTTATCAAAATTGGGCCAGTGGGAGCTACAAAATAATTGATAACAAATTTAAAAGCCGGCTGATTTTTGTTTACGCTCTCTCTTTTCGCTTACTCTCTCGCGATTCAGCGCTGATTATACTTTATCAACAATTTCGTCATCCGATTTACTCTTTCTCAAAGCATACAACTTTTTAAGCAATTCTTTTTTTTAATTGGAACAATATAATATTTATTATGCATAGTATATTTATTTCATAACAATCATAACCATAAAGTTTTAATAAAATTATTGTAAGTGATATTTACCAAGCCAAAAAAATAATCAAATAAAGAAAGAGAAAATATAAGTATTATATTTACCTTAAATTAATCATAAAATATTAATTATTTATATATGTATTTAATGGTTTTCTTTGAGTAAATACATGTTGAACGGTTTGTTATCAGAACATTTGTTAATAAATATATTTATGCCGATGAAAAAAGGGTATTAACAAGTTTAACTACATAAAAAAACATTTTTTTTCTAATGTCTCTCATGTGTTCTCAATATTGGCAGCGAGCCAGTGAGTCTTATAAAAACGTGCTACAAGTTAGCGGAGACCGGTTTTATTTTTGCCTCTCCGATGCTCTTTTCCCAACTATACATTATCTTATATATTTATTCATTTATTAAACAATTTATTTACAGAAATGTAAACCGAATTAAAATTTTTTTAAATAATTTCTTTACTCTTTTTTCTTGTCAGCGAAGTTTATATTTCATTCATCCGAAGAACGAAAAGAGTATATGATGTGAGCAGGTCATAAGCTCACATCATATACATTTTTAATACAAATCATTTTATATTTCACAAATATTTTAAAAGACCAATTGAAATTATATGTGCTATTTGCCTTTCTGGGTCTGGTGGGCGGCCTGAGCCAACCCGGAAGGATCCTCGGGACAGCCCCAATCGCGCCGTGGCGCCCATTTCACTACGGTCCGGATAGCCGATTCGCCAGGAAACTGCTCGGCGAAGATGCAGCGGTAGTAGTAGGCCTCCTTGGTAGCAGGTGTGTTGAAGGGAAACCTGAGCGCTGCTCCCTTAAATTCCTCATCCGTTACGTGACTGGCGGTGTATGGTCGGAGGCAGGATATCAGATCGTAGCCCACCCCGTCCGAGAACTGCTCCTTCTGCCGCCACAGAACATCTTCCGGCAGATAGTTGTCCGCAAAGGCAGCTCTCAGGACATATTTCTCCAGCCGCTTCTGCTGCTCTCCCCCGAATTTGTTCAGGGGTCCCGGGATCTTATCCTCCGGACGGATCTGCATCACATGGTTTACGAATCCCGTGTCCAGGAAGGGCACCCGTAATTCCAGGCCCTTGGCCATGGTCACCTTATTGGCGCGGAGGCAATCGGATAAATGCAACTCCAGGACTCTCTTCACTGACTCCTCGTGGAAGTCCTTGTAGTTGGGGGCACTGTGAAAGTACAGATAGCCTCCGAAGAGCTCATCCGCTCCTTCGCCGGATAGGATCATTTTGATGCCTGTGCTCTTGATGTCCCTAGCCAGAAGAAGCATTGGGATACTGCATCTCACTGTGGATATATCGTATGTTTCTAGGTGATAAACTATGTCCCTGATGTTATCCAGAGCCTCGTCGACGTCAAAGAGGATCTCTTTGTGATCACTGTCTATATACTTGGCCACAAGTCTGGCGGCTTTCAGATCAGGGGCATCCTTTAAACCTACAGAGAAGGTCTTCAATCGGTAGCTGGGGTCCCTCTCCCGCATAATTTTCGTGGCTATAGAGGCTATAAGACTGGAGTCCACTCCTCCGGAGAGTAAAGCTCCAAAGGGAACATCGCATTGAAGGTGACTCCTAACTGCGGCCTCCAAGTTCGATCGAAGTAATGGCAAGTCGCAAGCCTGGGTGGGAACCTCCTTGAGCCAGGGCTGCTGGAACTGCCAGCAGGTTTGCAGTTGGCCCACCCTTCCAAATCGAGCCTCGCCAGGCGTGAAGGTCTCGACCTTTGGGCAGGTGTCCACCAGGCACTTCATTTCCGAGGCAACCCACAGGTTTCCAGCCTCATCCTCGCCCACATACATGGGTATAATGCCAATGGGATCACGGGCCAGGAGGACCTGTTTGGTCCTGCGATCATACAAGGCAAACGCAAACATCCCGCTAATGTGGTCCAGAAGATCCACTCCGTAATCCTTGTACAGTTCCAGGATCACGTGGCAATCGCTTTTGGGGTTGTAGGAACCGCGTCTCTTCGCAATCTCCGCCGAAAGCTCCAGATAGTTGTAGATCTCTGCGTTGGCCACCAGGATAAGGTCGCCATCCTCCGAGACAAAGGGCTGATCGCCCTCTGCCACACCCACTACCCGTAGGCGTTCGTGCACCATGGCCACTCCTTCCGAGGCGATCACAAAGACGCCCGTGGAGTCCGGGCCTCTATGCCGTTGCTTTCCACTTTGCCGGTAGGCCAGCTCCCTCAAACTGTGTTTGCTACCATACAGGATTTGTGGGGGAATCGGTTCCCCATTCCGAGAGAATATAGAAAAGATACCGCACATAATTCGGGATCTCAACCGAGAAAAAAACACACGGTCTGTACGCTTCAAAGTGCGAAAACTTTATGAAGATATATGACCGCGGAGCAGTGTTTTTATTGCAAACGGGGTGTCATTATATATATGTATTTACTGTGTAGTAATATAAAAACCAAAATTTCACAAATTGGTGGTGACTTTAATCTGACCAAACGCAATCGAAAAAAAAATATTTATATTTTAGCACATTTATATATAAAATATTTGTATTTTAGAAATATTTTCAATCATCTGCTCTTACTTAAGCTATTACAAAAATAAACTATGTTAGGAAACTAACGTCATATAAATAATTTAATACAAAATAGGGACTGCATTATAGAATATTTAATTAATTCAGTATTAATATTATTTTTTTCCAGTGCACTGTATACATTTGTCATAGACTAAAATTTATGAAAATTATTAAATTAAAAACAAAAACTATGGAAGTCACGCTGGCAGATTTTTAAACCAATTTTAGCTTTCTAGAGCATCGTCAAGTTTTTAACACATTTTCAGACAGCGCTATTAAGACAATAATTGGTTATCACGACCATCAAATATTTAATAATAAACTTTAAATATTTAATAGTAAACCAGATGCAAGCTATTTTCGGGAAGCCTGTGTGCCATTTTAACAAGCAATTGGACCAAATCGGTACTATGACAGCTATAACATATAGTCGACCCATCTAGATCTCAAAATAAAAATTGGTGTTATATAAATAAAGGAAAATATAACAAAAATATAAAGTTATGGTAATTCCTATTCAATTTCATCTATAATATATAATAGTTACATTTTAATAAAATTACAAGTTGTAATTTACAACATTAAAGGTATTTTTGGGAGAAGATTCACCTTCTTATTTTCTATTATTTTGAAATCAAATAATTTTAAAGTTCTATTCATAAAACTGTACTTATAGCTGATTTCAAGATATAACTAATTGAATAAGTACAGCTGAGTATGTCTAGATTGAAATTTAGAAGAAACAAACTCTAGCTTAGTTAGTTTTTTAAATAAAACTTATTTTATACTTACAAAACAAATATTCACAGTAATATTTCAAACTTAATTAGCATTTAGTATAAGGTATTTCAATCTAACAACCGCCTATCTATATTGCCAAGTTAAAAGTACAATTAATAGATATAAATCCGTTTCGATCCGCCCCCTTGATTAACATTACCCTGTCACTGTTATCGAAAGCTCGTGCATAGCTCTTGACCAGCACAAGTAACAGAAAAGCTCCCCGAAATGCCAGCAGCTCAATGTTGGCTAACATGGCGGTGGCGCCACGCTAACAGGTGGTTGCCAGCCGCTGGTCCACGTCGCCCGACTAGGGCGCTCGGCAATAAATATGATAAATATGTCAAGTGTGCGCAGATTAAGTGAAATCTCCGGTGTTTAATTATGCAGACGTTTTTATTACGCATCTAACACTGACTGTACCTTGGCTGGGGGATGGGTGATGTCACTGGGAATGCGGGCGTGAGCAAATAAACCCAATTTATAGGGGAGCCCCGCGCGCAGAAGGGGCTCGCAAGTCCGCTCCTGGACAATTGGCGTGCGCGCTTGTTGCTTCCACGTCGGTTTGTCGGCAAAAACAACGAGCTGCCGTTCAGTAGCCGATGGAACGCGACACTGAGCGGCAGGAAGTTGCGTATACGACGCATTGTCACTCGGCCAGCGAAGGCGGTCGCGTTCGGAAGTCCTTTTTGGCGCGCCTTTCCTCTGACACTTCTCGAGACCAGCGGAAACCGTCAAGGTGCTAAGTGCGTGTAATTAGTCGAAATTCAATTAATTGAAAAGAATTTTAAATTGAGTTACGCCGCCGCGATGGAGGCTGGAAAAGCCGAGAAGTGAAAAGTGAATTTGTGTGGAAGAGATTTCCGCCGGAAATTGTGCGTAAGGAGTGCTTCAAGGCAGTTCATACAGAAACGAAGTTTTTCAATTTAATTTAACCAAAGTTTTATTAAATAAATTCGTCAGTAAATGAATTAAAACTAAAATCGATCTGGTTTAAAGGTTTTAAATATTGAAATTGAACAGTTTTTTTGGAAAATATACAATCATATTTAAAAAACATAAATAAAGGTTTTAACGTAATTACAATATTTAAACCTTCATATACATATGACAAATTAAAGGAATTAAAACACATTTTAAAATGTTCTATACAAAGAAAATTACCTTACTTAACTTAAATTAAATCAAAGTTTTTTATATTTACCCTTTCCCATTTCAAGTGCCGTAGAAAAAAACTGCAATCCGACATTATTATCGCTTCAAGATGATTGTCAATAAAAGTGTTTAATTGTTTTCTGTTGTGATTAGTTTAATTAAAGTGTATTGCCTAAAACTGAAAAGTAAATTGAAGATCATTTAGGAATTTCGAATGAGTTTGGCTGACCAAAAACCATAAAAACGGACGAAACTTTCAACACGAAAACCGAAGGTAAATTTATGTTCTACTCAAAAATATCAAATCAAAATCAAATAAAAGCAAACTTTTTATTGGCGCCGCGTCGGAAAATCGAAAGGAATCGAGCATGACCTATTACTGTCACGTCCGCTTCCGGGGAAGATGGCCAAAAACATGAGCCAACAACTTCTGGGTCACGTTTGCCATTCAAATGGCCCGAGACCCATTGCCCATTCCAGACCAAATCCAGATCTGCACTCCCAAAAAACTCTACAAATGGCAAATAGAGCCACTGCCAAGTCGGGCCAATTAATTAAAAAGTTTTCACGCGGCCAAAATCAAATCAACAATTTCCTCAAGTATTTAGGCGTAAAATTCGAATTGGAAGTTTTCAGCAAATCGAGTTTCGGCTGTGGTGATGGATGTTTTGCACCGAAAGAAATTTCAGGGACTTAACTTATCTTATATATTTTTGGTCTTTCTATAATAAATAGTTCTTTATTTTTTACAACTGTAAGTTGTTGATTGAATTGCAACTAATTAGTTATTAAAATAATGTATTTAAAAAATGTTGTCTTTAACGATTCTTGTACATTTTTCGCTCAGTGACTTGTTGTTGTGGTATATGTCATCATGCAGCGGATGTGGATAGGGATACGGCTGCGGATGTGGATACGGATACGGATGTGGCGTTGTCTGCAGCCGGCGAAAATCAATTCGCATTATTGCAGCCTCAGTGGGCTGACCAAAAACCCTTCTTGTGGCGCCGCAACGCAAATAAATTGGAGGTTTTTAAATGTGTCCCGGGTTTTGGGGGTTGATTAGACACCGTTGGCCAAGCCTTTGCCAGGTGGCTCTGGTGGCGCCCTGTCTAGCCGCGGCGGTGTGCTTGACCCCAGGGTTGACCCTAAAAATAGGCGTGTGCAGCCTCCACTCGGACTATTTTTAATCGCTCGCTCGCTCACTGTCGCTATCTTTAAGCCCTTAATTAGTTTTTCCCTCTTTTTGCGAGACTGCCACTGTGACGTGACACAAATTCGGTTCGGCTTCTGCGTCGGTTTTTGGCGCAAATAGTTGAATGACCAGCGTATCAACAAAAAGCGTAGTCTACTTTTCAGAGCTAAAGGACACGCCTTCGACTAATTGGTATGTGAGTGTGAGTGTGAGTGTCTGTGTGTGTGAGAGCGAGTGTGTGGCCGTGTGCTGTTTGTCATAATCAAATATCTTAACACGCAAGCTCAGTCCTTTGGCCTCCCCCTTTTCGGGTGGGATTTGGCCCGCTTTTCCCTTTGCCCTTTCCTCGCTTCTCTGGACCCTAATGACATGGCCACTGATCGGGGGGCAAAAAGTTGCCGCTGCTGCAGTTCTTAATTAGCAATTTGACGCATTATGCTGCCGGAGCTTGTTGGCATGTGCGGGCATTAAGGCTGTCTGCAGGATTACTACTATAGTCCCTAAAAGGTGAAATTAACTGGGACCCCGGCTGATGAGGACGATGCATATTAAGTTCCCTGGGCGAAGGAAGGTGGCTAAAAAAGATACATACATACATCTGGCGAGAGAGGGTCAAAGGGCAGGTCCGAGGCTAATAGCTAGTTAATTTAATCTCCCCTGTAAGCCGACGGGACTGGGCACAAGCTTCAACAAAAGCCGGCTGAAAGTAGAAGAGCTTTGGTTAAATTTCACACAAGTAAAAAAATTAAATTCAGGTGAAAACAATGGTAAATTAAGGAAGGTAACTTATGTAGATTGTAATGAAAAAATAGTGAATATAAAAATAAATGTTTTACTGTTTACTTTTACTATTTAAAATAATGAATTCCTTTTTTTAGTAACTTTTTAACTCATAAATATTAATTGAAATAAAATACATAATATTAATAATTATTTGTGTATTTAAAGTTTTTTTTAAAGCTTATTATTATTTATTAAATAATGAGTTTGTTACTAACAGTTTAATTGGTATTTTGGTATATATCCTTTTAGAAATTTATAGGAAATTGCACTTTTTTAGTTATTCTCGTTGTGTTCTAGTAGTTTCCTTTTAGCTATATCTTAAATCCAAGTTCCATTCATTGCTTGGACAATAATCCAACGCTCTTTGCAGTTGGCTTTATTGTCAATCACTCGGTCCGATTGAAATTCATCTATAATGAGGTAGCTGCTAGACAGCACCGGCATTGAGATACAAGATACAAAATGCACTGAGTGGCTGAGGCCAGATACAGATACGAACACAGGGCACAAAAGGAATTCCAAATCATCCTGCAGTTATTTTTATGATTGAATCAATAAAACGCATTGGGAAGGTCAAGTCCCCACTTGGACTTGGACTTGTACTTGTCCTCGGGCTGGGTTCAGGTGGAAAGGCGAGCCCACAACCTGTTGAGCCAGGCGCCCGGGACAGATCGAAGGCCTTAAATATTAGCTAGAAAACCACTGGATCCGTCAAAGTATTTAATGAATTTATTTATGCTTCAATCGCGCAATTTAATTCAATTCGCGCAGGGCCCCAGGAAAGCAATTCGATGGAAGAGGCCTTGAAAGTAACAAATTCATTCAACTTTGTGGGGAAAATATATTTTGCGGGGAGGCTGGGATGCCGGTGGAAATTTAATATGCCCAGCGACAAGTAAATAAAAGTAAAGTATCCGCCGGGGAGGCATATCACGGCGTATACTTAATATACTTTGCACTGCAGCTAGGAGCGGGAGGGAAACTTTACCTCAGCCGCTGAGGACACGTGTCGCTAAGCAGCTCGAACGCGAGTTCAAAAGGAACTTTTTCGCAACTTTATGCCATATATGAGATAAATGACAGAATAATTGTCCCCTTCGCCGCATTTAATTTAGTTTCGTCTTGACTAGACTCCTTCTGCTCCCTGTTGTTCTTTGCCAAAAGGGGTGCTTGACTCCCCGGGCGACGGAGGACAGACGACAGGATCCGCATCCGAATCCGAGTGCGGCGTGGCCTTGTGTGTCTCCGGCTCCTTGTTGCCAATGGAAACTTATGGCTCAGCAGTTTCGGCAGCGCTAATTGTTCTGGTTACCATTGCCGTTACTGTTACTCTAGCTGCCACTGCCAGTGCTCTTGGCTGCGGCTCAAACATTGTAGCCTAGTTTTGGCCAAGCTCACAACTTGTGGCTGTAATGGCCACAAAGCCAACAATTGTATTTTGACCTGACCTGAAGATACTCTAGCTATAGGGTCAAAGTTGGGCAGTTACTAAAGATAAAACAAGGTCATGATACATGTGTATATATTAAGTGGTTACTTATTATTGTTTTAACGTGTATGATTTGATTATAATAATTATTTAATGATTTCACCTCTTGCTTCAGTTTCCTGAATATTAAAAATATCCCAATTTCTTTTAGTTTATATCGAATGACAGTTTATTAAAGTTACCATTAAACTTGTTAATTAAAAACTTCAAATTAAGAAAGCCTCTCTTCTGAGGGTATATAAAAGTTCTTATTCAAATAATCATAGCTAGTTCGGAAACCTTTTGTATTTTCCCCTTGTTTATGTCTGCCAAATTGCTGCCAAGGCTGTGGTGCAATCGAAAACGAGAAGGAGGAATGCCAAAACAAAGCCGAATGGCCGCAAAAATTGCAACAACTGGGGGAAAACTTTCTCCGAAACGGTTTGGCTGGCGGTTTTGGCAGACGAAACTTTTACCCGACGCCGCCCTGCACTTCATCCCGCTGCTGGCGCTGGACAAATAAATCAGTTTTGTCTGCCCCAGAAATCACTTAAGCCGCGCCGGCAGAAACAACAATAGCTGGGACAGATAAAATTCCAAAATGTGCGGCAAAGAAAACATAAACAAATTGTAAAAATAAATGTATAGATAGGGGGCAAAATTTCTGCTGGCTAGTTCATCAGCGGAGATTTATTCGGGCAAAAGGTGTCAGAAATATTGAGTCGAATAAATATTGGGATTGGAAATAGATGTTAGACCACTGCAATTAAATTCAGCTTTTGACGGCTAAAGCCAATTTGCCAGAAACTGCATTCTTCGCCGGCAATCATTGGCCATATTAAGAGCCAGGGCCTGATCTGGCGGATTGCAATAGCTTTTGCGAACCTAAAAAGGCGCCGAACATAAAATCCATTTAAGCAAAGTGTCATGATATTAGACCCCAGAGTGACTCACTGCGGAAAACTACAAAACACTGAACCGAATAGAGTGATAAAAGTGAAAATCGCGTATATTTCAATCGTTCAAAGCAGATGAACACTACATAATCATATGCACATGTACATTTTTACCTCGCTGCCTTTGCTTTCTTCTCAGTTTTGTTTACCCCTCGGCCCTCCCCTTCAGCCACCACCCCTTTAGGTTTTAATGGGCAACAACAAGAGCGAAATCCATTCATATGCAGAACATTAAAATGTTCAATTCCCAAACAGAGTAAACGAGCAAAATGTATCCCCACCCAAAAAGAAAAAAAGTAACAAAAAAAAAAGAAGAAATAACAAGACAAAATCAGGGGCGTTTGCCAAGAATATCTTGTTGTCTATTTACTTGTGAAGCTGATAAAAATTCACTTTATTCACTTTGTGCTCTGCAAATAAACAGCCAAAGCGGCGACAGTCTGCATTCGGGGGTAAAGCTGAAAAATAGTAGGGGGAGTTTGCAATAAAACGCAAACTACTAGACAAATGTGAAACTTTAACTGCAATCGCCAGTGCAAAGTGCAGAGCTCTGGGAAATTTGTGGAAAAATTAGGAGGGGTGAGATTATGCCAAGAGACCCCTAATCATGTCTGAAAATAGCAGTAAAATTCGGGAAATCCAATGTACAATTCGAATTGTAGCGCTGTGGGGTTACACTGAAAAAACAAGGCAATTTCGAAAAAAAGGAAGTATTACAACTCAGTAAATTAATTTTAATTCATAGAATTACTAAATGGAAACCAATAAAACCCAAATCTCAAATTTCTAAGTTATTTATTTTATAAATTATTTAAAATGCGATTTCAGGAGTCATCTAGATCTCAAAATAAAGAATAAAATTAACATTTATACTTGATCCTAAGAAAATATGCCAAGCAAAACTACCAAAAAGAAATAAGTAAGATAGTTAAAGAGGTACAAGTCTTAATATCAAAGAACAAAACTCGTCTGATGAGACTCTAATACGCTAGTAAATAGTCTTGGTCACTTTAACAATTCCAGATTAATTTTTTTTTCCAAGTGTAAATCTTTTTTTTGTGTGTGTAGCTACGAGTTTGGTTTAAAACCAAACTTAAACACTGGACACTTGTGACAACTTTGTTGAGGACATCCCTTCACACATGCTCTTTGTTTGAAAGAAAAAGTTGACCAAACTTTGTTGCAATCCCTGGGCGAAGTCTCAAATGTCCTCCAGCAAGTTATCGTTGCCGTTCGATGATTGTTTGGCCCTTCGTAGCAATTGTCAACTCAGCACACGCATTCTCGTGTTTCTTGGCAAATACTCACTCGTTCCGGGGAATAAAGAATGTAAAGTATAAAACAAACAAAAAACTAGTTGTCGTTTATCGCATTTGTAACATCTTCCCCCCCGTTGGCTTATTTATTTACTCACTTGGCCGATAAATGTTTTTGCTGCGGCTTTGATAAAACACGCTAAAAATGAGTCCAAGCCATATAACATTGTACAAACATAAACATATAGATATAAACAATGAGAAGCTAAAAAAAGAAGGGGAGCTGCTGCCAAGACAAACAGCCGTAAAGTCATATTAATTGAGAAATTAAAAACACACAACGGGTTAATTTTTTGATTAAATTTCTCGAGCGAAATTAATGGGAAGATAATAATGCTCGTAGCCAAAAGAAAAGTAAACAGAAGCGCACACATGCAAGTAGTTTGTCATTGTCCAAACAAAACGTAAAGGGGACAGTCCCTGCCCGTTTCGGGGGTTGGGAAAAACATAATTGAAACTCGCAACAGTTTTCATTAATTTTCCAGGAGGAGGACATTAAGGCTAAACACAAACCATTTAATTCCCCTGCTTAATCATAATTTAAGACACGCTTCAACGTCACTCAAAGTCAGAGCCAAGGCAATTGCTTACGTTCGAAACCCCCCTAATGCCTCCACCCCTGCCAATTGCCAGCGCTTGTTCTCTGCTTAATTTATGCAACATTTTTCCCAGTTTGTCGTTTGGCCCTTCTTGTCGTCCGCTCATATTTGCTTTTGGACAGGCCAAAAACATAGCAAGCGGAAAGCATATTTTATTTTTAAAGATTTTACATTGCAGAACCGTACATTCAGGGGCCAAAGGGGTTGTATGTGTCCAGGGGGAGAGACAGCTAGATCACAGGGAAGAAAAATAGGAATTTAAGATTTTCATTTATTGGTAATAACAAAAAGTATTATAAAATATCAGGGAAATAACAAAGGTGTAAGCTCTACTTCTTAAAATTACGATTTGATCGATATGGAATGTGCTTTAATATTTATCTCAGAACAGATTTTAGATGGCAAAATGAAATTCAATTAGAAAGAATCAAGAAAATAATCAATAAGATGAACCAAAGCACAATTTATTATTATTTATAAATATAATTAAAATATAAAAACCAGACCAGAGTCCTTAGAGACAGTAATTAACGATAAATAAAATTAATAATTTTAATATAATTTTACTCTTCATTTTTCTAGATCACATAATTTTTTTTATAAAAACACAAAAACAATCTATAAGTTTTTCTTTTCTGTGCAAAAACAAGGAGACGAAGTGAGCCCGGCTTAGTGCAATGCGTTTGATGTGGCCTGGTCCTGGCTATATGGTATGTTTCCAGTTTCATTTTTACGGCTTTGTTGTGGAATTAAAGTTTAACAGGCCCTCCCCGAACTCCCTACCCATCGCCAAGCCCCCTCAATTCGCCGGCAGGTGTTACCCCTTTGAGCTGGTGGCTCATAAAACGGAAGCCTTTCTTTTGTGTGTAAACAATTTGGCCGGATACGAGTTTTATTCGAGCTTCCTTTATTATGTCGTTTGCCAGTCGCGAGTTAAGGTAAATACAAACAGTTTATGTTCGAATATTAAAATCATGATTGGATCGTATTAAAGGAGATGATTTATTAGCTCGCACCGATGGGGTTAGCCATTAATATTCCCGCTGTATCGGCGTGCAGGGATCTTTCGGCTTCATTAGGGACGACAAACGCTGAGTCGCCGAAATGCCGAAGCGCTGAAAGCATTTCTGTGGCAAGTCATGCAATATGCAGCATGCAACAAAAATTGCACAGGCTGCCCCCAAAGTGAAAGCAAAAAGGGCAAACACACAGCAAGCGAGTACCGACCACATAATGTAAACGAGCAAATGCCATGATTAGCAGACATTTTGTGGGAAATTAAAACAAATGGCCGGTGGGAAAATGTGTAAATGAGGGGAAAAACCACACACGCACACACCCCCACACATCATTTTGGGCGACACCTGTTCGCACTCACGGCATTTGCTGAGAAACTCACTCGATGCCATGACATTGATTCAATCTATGCACGTGCAACATTCATTTTTCAATTCAATTAAATATCCGCCGACAGCGCAGGCATGAAATTAAAACTGAAACGCATTAAATAATAAATTATGTTTGCCCCATTCCATATTTATTCATCAATTTAAAAATGGGCGCTGGAAAACTGCGGTGCCTGAAAGTAGGCAACGACGCTCAGCCAATTAAATTGCTCATACGCCGTGTGGCCCGACTCGTTCGTTTGCATATTATTAAAACAGATGAAATGAAAATTCAGTCGAAATATAAAAACTAACTAAAGCTTAGAACTATAGAGCTTGAATTTGAATTTCAAATTAACTTCAAATTCAGCTTTCAAACTGGGGAAATTGTTTTGGAAATTTAATGAATCGCAAAGCAAGAGTTTCTCCCCAAAAATATCTAAGAAATACATCTAATACCTGAATTACTATTATTATCAAAATAAGAAAAATTACTGCTACTTTAAAAGATAGTTACAACATAAGCTTCCCAAAGATTGCTAACTACCAGCAAGCTAATTTAATCACCACTAATCGCACTAATTACAAGACGACTGAACAAATATTTTACTGCCATTCCCGCGGCGATCGTAAAGAGTTAGTCCATGTTGTCCAGGGCTTATCAAAGACTCTTTGCAGCCAACTCCTGCCGTTTAATTAATTAAAAAGGCGAACGAAAGTTCACCTGGGGGAGTGTCCCTCGCCGTTGTTGTCGTCGCTGCTGCTCTGCGCTTCTCTCTCTGTTGGTTCTCCGGCAGCTGCTCCAGAGTTGGTCATTAATTTATTTTTAAGAAGCGCATAATTGCCCAGTAACTGTGCGAGTAACTGGAACTGCAAGCGGCTAGCCGGTCCAGTAAACGCTTATTCATGAATGGGGATGCCCTCCTGGGTCCTGGCACAAACAAAGGCGAGGAGCACTCGGATTGCAGGATCTGCGGTCCGTTTGTTTGCTTATCGCTCCTTTCATGCAACATAAATCGCCGGCTTAATGCGAGTGTGTGGCAAGCAGCCAAAGGAGCCGAGGGAGACGAGGGTGGCAGGCAAGGAATAAAGGCAAATTGCAAGCTGCATGTCCTTGCCAGCACCTCGTGCCCTTTCAGCAAGATGAGCAGTTGACTCGCCTTTGTCTCCCTGGTGTCGACATGAATCAGAAACTTAATTATTTTCAGCCGCGCGATGGTGCAAACTGTTTTGCCCAAACAAACAGGATCAGGAGCAAGGCTGTACACAGCGAAAAAAAAACTATTCACGATGAATGTAGGAGTCCATCAGAAAACAATTGTGTTTGTCTTATTTTAAACCAGATCTTTATGCCTTGTTGCTATAAAAAAAACTTGTTTTAAATAAAGTCAAAGAATTCGTATCAGGCCTAGCACATTTTTCCCCGCAGTGTAATGGCAAAAACAACAGTGTTTACAGAAAACGACATAAATCGACGCTGCTGACATTTTGACGCAGCTCGCACAATTTTTTTTACAACTCAGCTGCAGCAACAGTGGCAACAAAACAATCGTAAGAATATTTACACTCAATTTGTCGCCACTGCTGCCGAGCCCTGCCCATTTCCCTTTCCCCCCTTCGCTTTTCGAGTGTCATAAACCAGGAGCCGGGGCACGGACACAAAGGACATGGCTAGCATAGCCGAGTGGATTTTGGGTGCGAGTCCTGGGACACCGGACTTTCACCTGCTGACGACTGTCAGCAGCAGAATCCTCCTTTGACTACATGGAGTGTATAACGTATTACAACAAAATGGGAAACACAATTTTAAGGAGGACTCAGAAGGATTCTCGTAACAATTGCTGCCGGTGAAGGCAATCGAGAAAGGGGGAACCCCCACGGAAAGCCATATGTTAGGCAGACCGGAAACTTGGCTAGCAGCGTCATAAACTGGTTACATTGTCGGACGCAGGAAAAAA
The DNA here is from genome assembly GCA_008042735.1 of Drosophila leontia. Classification (NCBI taxonomy): domain Eukaryota; kingdom Metazoa; phylum Arthropoda; class Insecta; order Diptera; family Drosophilidae; genus Drosophila; species Drosophila leontia. The sequence goes on along the minus strand of VNKB01013703.1, from coordinate 82,831 downwards.
GCCGGGGAAAATGAAATGAAATGACAAGGAGAGGAAATTGCAGGGATATCCTTGCAAGAAGGATCCACGCACACGCAACAGGATGCACATAAATCATAGCGAGGGCCGTAAAAAATATATATATTCGCTGTCCGATAAATATTCGACGAGGGCAATAAAACATACTCTGCATATGGGGATCAGGATAACTGCCATATATACGCCGTATATTTATGATGAGAAATGGCCGCCTTGGCGCCGTCAACCGACTAATAGACACCCTGTACGCGATAGCGGTTAAGTGCATCCTGTCAAATGACATTAAAACGTGTTTTATGACTCAATAATAACAGGAATGGGATCACTGCATCGAGGACCCTGCCTGGCCTGGTCTCGCCCCATCTCGCCACGGCTCGCCAGCTCTGTCATTGGATTGCGGAGGCGGCGAGCCACAGACAGCATTTCCAAGTGGCCGCGAGTTGCACGCACTGATTGAATTTCACTTGTGCTGTGTTGCATGCTCCAAGTGGCTTTTACTGTCATTCCAAGTGCACTGAAAGAACCACATTTGAAGTTTTTAATTTTAATTTTATATTAAAAGATTGATCAGAGAAACAAATTGGTTAAATTTAATTTAAAGTTTAATAGTTTTTTAATTTATAGTTTAATGTACAAGGAAATAACTAAAATAGTATTAATTTTACAAAGAACAGATGTACAGTTACACAAACTCCAGCATATATACTATATATTTTCAATTGCAAATAGTAACCGAGTCGATCAGAACATTTTTTACTGTGGAAATGGTCGGCCTATAAAAAGCAGCCAACAGCCACACGACAAATGTCCCTGACTGCTGCTCCTGTCCTGGCCCCCATCCTGGCCTCATCCGGTTCCTTCCTGAGCTCTCTGGGCGCACATGCTGAAGCAAAACATTTGACATTTCTAGTGTTTGCCCTATGTGGAGGACTCAGACTCACGCCCAAAAGGCGACAGTTTAAATGGCAAAGTAAGAGTGACTAACATGCTCGAACCTATAGATTTTTGTGCGAGCACCGATTTTTCCATTCCCTTGGCTCACTTTGTTTGTCCGGATTTTGGCATTTGGAATTTTTGTGTTTACTTTGGCCAGGAATCTATGGGCAAGTTGATTTATTAAGTAACAAAATGTCATTTCGGGGGACATCATGAAGTTCCATTTCCCAGAACAACATGAGTGTTTGCTTTTGAAATATTGTACAACTTGAATTTTATATTGAAAACTTTAAAAGATAAATTATGGTTAACTATAAAATATAAATAAAGTATAAATTACCAAGTGATTATGATTAGTTTGAGATTCTTTTAAGAGGCAATTTCTGGGCTAGTTTATTTGATCACTTGTCAATTTCCTATATAAAATATTATATAATATTTTCTTAACCTAATTTCCAACCCTTATTAATCACATTTTAGTGTAACAATATACCCAGATACCCTTAAAGTTTCCCTTGTTTTTTTTGGCTTGTTTTTTATGGCACTTATTGTGCACGCTTTTGCACTTGTCACCATCTCTATATATAAACGTATACGTATGGCCTTATGGAGCCATTGCCCCACGAGTAGTGTTCCCCCGCCCGCCGCCACTTGAAATCTGTCAACTGCAACTATTTATTAAATTATATACTGCCATTGTTAAATGCCACTGGCGGTGGGCGTGTGTGCAGGTTTTTCCATGAAAATTTAAGAGATTCTCAAGACGTCGAATACTAAATGCGATTTGTTGCCTATCTGCTTACAGGTTTTGAGAAGGAATCAGAAGCGGATTCCACGGCGGATCCTTTGGCACCATGTCACCGGGATGCGTCACCAAAGGACGTCCCTGCTGCCGGCATATCCTGCATCGTTTTTTGTATGCCAGCATTAGGCAAATTGACAACAGCTTAAAACACTTTGAGGTGGCTTAAAGCCTCGGCTTCGGGAAAAAACCTGCTGTCAACCTCAAGGATTCACAGTGCCCCTGCTGCTGGCAGTTAAAACTCTCACTTGACAAGGACCAAGGACCAAGGACCAGGCACCAAGCACCACTAAGCACCGGGCTCCGGCGAGCGGCAAAAAAGGAGAAAATTGAGGATAGAAATAGACGGAATCCTTCTGTACAATGGACGTGGAGCTCGAGGAGGAGGAGCGCATTTGCCTCAGGTGAGTGTGTTGACAGTTTTGCCGCACAATGTTGGGCGCTTAAAGCCATCAATGATTTCGATGCAGGAAGTTGAGCGTTTTATGTTTAACTTTTAGAAACATTTATATTGTTATTTTTATTTGAGAAAATCATAAAATCGCAAAGTCTTTAAATCCCCTATCCCCCTACAACTTGTAAATTAAGATGCTGTTTCCTACTCAAATCTAGAAAGTTTCAAAGTATCTACGAAACTCTGGGCTAGTAAGATAAATACCTCTGAAGTTTAGCCGAATTAAATTCCAAAATTTCCATCAATTAAATTTTGAGAGCCGCAAGTTTGCCAAGTTCAGCTTAGAGAAGTTTGCCTGTAGTTTGCCCCCGGCAATGTGTCTATATGTATGCCAGCTTCTAATGGAAAGGCAGGCGCCAATTTCGATCCACTTCTATTTACAACAATCAATTAAATGGGCCGCCCGCCAACAACAGTGTGTCGCATAGAATGTGGAATTGTAGCCGATGAAAGCTAAGGGAACAATAGGCGACAACAGCAACAAAGCCCCCGGTATTCAATGTCAATCTCATATTTCAATTATGCTTTATAAATGGCAACAGACGACGCGTCTGAGTCTGAGTTCGAGTTCCAGGCTCAATGGACTCGTTTCGGGGCGAAGAACCTTTAAATGAAGTCCAGAAGTGTGCGAGGTATCCCACACATATTTAGGAAGATGAAATCATATTGTATGACTTTTTCCTGAATTTAATTTCCTGGCCAATTAAAGGCTGCCTGGGAAATCGCGCATACGCCGCGTGCGCTCTGCAAATTCACTTTGGGAAAAACAAGCCGAGCTCGCTCGTGACCAAATCGAATTATAAAATTTTAATTACATAATAACGCACAGACAATCAACTTGGCGTCCCCTTTAAGTGCAAAAAGCTGAAGAAGAGAAGGGTTGGACCTGCCCCACAGTCATTACATTGAATAATTGAAGGCTGGCCAATAACACGCGGCAAGTAATGATGAAATAAAATCGAAAGTCAGGCGCTTAGAGTTATGCGATTAAACGGATTTAACTGCGACGAGGAGTAGGACCCTCTGAGCATAACTTGCTGGCCATAAATTTAATATCGGTGAACAGGATTCCTTGGCGGAGAGCAGCGGCAGCTTGCGGATGCCAGGACAACTTGAAACGTCTGCTTAATGCTATGCAAATTTCTTTTTCTATGCAAATTTGCACACGGAGTAAACAACAAGCGGCGGAATCGAAAAGTGGGAAGCCTCTGGCCCAGACGACAAGCGCAAAAACTAGGTAAAAGCCAACCGAATCTCCCATAAATGTGAATTTTAATGACAAACAACAATGGGCCAGGCCAAGTGACAGGTACTAGTGGGGGCCAAGGGGAAGAAGGAAAACTGAGTAAGAAGCAAAAGTTGTGGAGGAAAATGGCGGAAAGCTGGAAAAGCGGAAGGCACATAGCGCGACTCTTAATGGGAGAAAACTTTTGCTGCAGCGACTAAAGCTAATTAGTAAGCCATAAACATAAATAGCCATGTCCTGGCAACTTTTACGAGTCTCTTCGACTTTCTCCGTTGGCCAACTCAAAGTGTCCTTGCAGTATGCATACTACACTGACCAAATCCAAGGATTTGTGGTCTGCGGTGCCGGCCAAGCGATTTGTCAATTTTAATGGCTTTCGAATACTTGCTAACTTGATTGCTGCCCTAAAAAGTGGCCACTTATACGGCTTATTGCCTTTTTCTCTTGCCAAAGAAGCTGTCCTGATTGCTTTCCCCTCCGCCCCGCTGCCGACTCGCGCTTGAAAAGAATTCAGAACGTGTTTACCCAAATCAGAAGCAGCCGTCAAATAAAATGCTTTGATTTGAGCCAGCCAAAGTGGGGCAAAAGGACATCAAAGCCGTGGTCCTGGCTAAGCGCATTTTGTGCATAATAATGCGTAACAAGGACGAGCACGAGGAAATTTAATAATAATGGCATTTCACAAGACCGCAAGCAAGTTCCAGCTGAGGTTTCCCAAAAGCCACAATGCGGGAATATGTTTCGTGTTCAACTCTGATTGATCCCAAAAACATGTTCTTGAAAACATTTTATGTGCTGGTGCTAAATACACATAAAAAAACAAATTTAACAAAATGTTTAAGGTATTTTAAATTTAAATATAAAAATATTTTAAAGTACTTAAAGGCGTGAAGCGTTCCGCTTTAATGTTTTTTTTAAGCTCTTCTTAGAATCCATTTTTAAAACGAATGCAAATCTGTTATTCATCTCTTCCAAAAATACTTTTTCCGTGTCATGGAAAACCCTCCCTTTTGTCCCTTTTTTATGAGCTCTTCACTCCTTTTTCCCTTTTGACCCAAACTGAGCCGCTGAGTAATTTTTCTATTTTCTGCTTTGTTGCTCGCCTTCAATTGCACACCCATGTTGACCAATGTCCGACATTAACCCAAATCCAGCACACTCACAAGTGCGGGGGTTGTGTCTCTGTCTGGTCCTTTATCGGCCAGGACTCTTAGCCAAATGAAGTTGCCACGGGCACTGGCCATATCCATAACCGAACTGGCTGATTCCCGTTGCGGTGTATTGGCCACCTGCTGCGTTTGTTTTGGCCTGTCATTCTGATGGTTGCCATTTCCTTACCCGTGCCGGAAATTAATTACCAATGAAATTATGCTCGTTGCTTGTTTTCATAGATTTTATGACAAAACTTTTGGGGAGACAGTTATTAGGGCAAAGGTAATAACATCGATTTGCCTAAAGGCCAGCTTAGACTTATTGAACTTGGTTAATTGGAAGGTCTTGTTAAGAAAAACCTTGGAAAGGAAATAAAGACATATTGAAGACTCATAATTATCATTAATTGAACTTGATTTAGTAATACAAATTAGTGTTGTACGATGTTAAGTTTAAGGCTTTCTTCTGATTTTTAGTAGAAATACAAAATTACAAAGTAAATTATATACCCTCCTGACCTAATAGATCACCTCAAGTAGTTCAGGTTTATTTAATGACCCTCCTCTATCCCCTTAGATTAAGCTTCGGTAGTGAATCTTCCACTAATTATCTATAAATATTTGCCCGGAACTCACACACTCACGTATTATTAGAAACCGTAGAAACGCTTTCGCAACAGCTGGATGCCACGCCCCCTTATGGCAGTAAGACCACGCCCGTAATGGAAGGGCTTAAACGCTTAATAAATAAACTTAGCAGCTTGCCAGACATGACTGCTGGTTTTGTTGTAGTCATATCGATAGCTTAACCTTTGCCAAGTAGTCTTTGGTATACTGAACAAAATTAAAGCAATATTATTTATATTAATACAGTATTTTAAGCTTAAAATTATTGGAATTACTCTCTTTGGACACATTATGTCTATAATGAATAGATATTTAATATTTTACATTGATAAATCAAAGTAACGAACCCAAGAGCAGCTTTATATAGAGAATTTCGTCACGATTACAAAGCTTTTAAGTAGCTGATTGCGAGCTATTTCCTTATATATTTTGTATAAATTAATATTAAAGGGTTCAACTTTAACCCCTTAAAAATATTTTCTTCAAGTGTTCTTGTTGGTGGCACTTGGGGCATGACAATAATGCATGGAAACCGCCCGTTGCGGCCCTCGGGTTAAGCATAAATATGTCAAGTGTTAATTGCTGCCACTTAACGCAGAGCACAAACTCAAATACAACCGCAGAGACAGCTGCACACACACACATGCGTATATAGACATGCTATATGTGAAGGAAGACGTGTAAATATGACTTTAATCTACTTAGCTAAAACCCCGAACAACACCCAGAAGCCACCCCTTTCCCAGTCTCGAGTTCGAAAGTCGCAGCACAAAAGCAAACAAGACCTCATACACACACACACACTCAGGGACTCTGGCCCACACTCACTTGTTACACACCCAATAATGTGCTTTAACAAGTTTCTTATGGCCATAAATTCAACAAGGCAACAAAAGCTCATAAAAAGGACCGACTGCCGTCCTTGGATCCCGTTTGAGCCCAAGTGGGTGGCCCGAATGGCTGATTGGCGACTTGAAACTAACCCCACCGGCTGTCTATACAAATAAGAGACGGCATTGCAGACATGCCTCTGACATTTCATATCTGAAACAGATATGGCCGCCCAGAAGCGCACCTCAAAGTCTCAGCCGGAGTACCATTTTCCAATTTCCAATCTGCTGATGCCAATGTTTGAATATTTGAATATAAGTAAACAAGGGGACACTTTAATTAAGGCTGCTATTTTGCCCCCAGCTAAGCAAGGCATTTAACTTGAATTTCAGTCAGCTCAAAAATATTTTAAGAATTAAAAATACCCAAGGGAGATGCCAAGGCTTTACAATTACATTTTTTTTTACATAGATAGCTTGAAAAAGTATTTCTAAATTAATACCTTAATAAAATCTTATAATTATAAGAACGAAAGTATGTATATACTTAAATATATACGAACTGCAAATCTTTATAGATTAACTTTAAATAAAATCATCTTCCCAACAATGCAGAATTAAACAATTGCTTAGAACCCATACCAATCCTGCATCAATTCGGCCAAAGATAGCCATCCGTTTAGCTGATTATCATTTAGGGACCCATCATAATTTCCGCTGTCATTATTGTCTGCCGGCCGAAGTCGAGTCAATTACCATATCAGCAACATTGTTGACCAAAACTGATTTCACTTGGCGTCACAGCGAGAGAAAGAGAGAATTGCGGAGAATATGAAGAGAACTAAGCAAAAAAAAAAACAGAAATCGGAAAAAAATACAGCCCGACAGTATCATATTATATCCAGGCGATGTCGAACTTTTCTCGCTCAGTTGTCAAACGCCAGTCCGATGTGAAAGACGCGAACGAAACACAAAAAATATTTAAGCAAGCAGCCGCAGGCGGCAGCGAAATTAATAATAATAATAATAAATAAAACCTGTTGAGCAGTCGGTCGCACCTAACATATGTCCATATAGACGCGCAGTATAGATCAACATTTGCATAGTACATGACGCCGAGTCGAAGGCGGTGAAAAGTGCAAAGTTCCTGCGGTGAATCACTGGAGAATAGATTCCATATTTACATATTTGCCCCTGGCAATGATGGCACCTTCTGTCCCATCTGTCCCCGCCCCTCGTTCGATTTATCGATTTTGTATTTTGAATACGAGCATTGTTGCGCCATTATCAACACATTTATATACGCGATAATTATATTAGAAGTTTATCTCGAACCCTCTCCACTCTCGCTGGCGATAAACTCCACTCCGCCCGATTTGGATCGGTTCAGTTCAGCCCGATTTTCTTTCGGGGATTACTCACCGCCAGTGGCTCCGGGTGGAAAGTGGAAAGGCCAATGTGTTAATCGACGAAAACGAAGCATAATCCGCCGTGATCTCTGGGCATGTGATTCCGCTGACAATATTGGACCAAACCTTACAGGTGCGTAAATAAAGCGGGGCACCTGTTGAGATGTTAAAAGCGAAACGCTTCAGTGGTTACGTATAGATCGCTTCCGAAGGTGCTAAAATCGGCGAATCTTTTCGTCTTTACAACTGGGGAATTACACTTGAACTGCGATCTCGCAGTCCGCGAATTGATGTGAAAATTTATTGTTTTTTACGCATGGGGAAAAATTTCAACCGAAAACCTGGGGGAGTTATTCAACAGCGCAATACATAGGTATAATTATATATATTGGCAAATCAGATTTAGAATTCGGTTAATAGTGCATTATTTCCTCTTTTCCACCAATACACCGAGAGATAACGAGTTTTTTATGGCCCAAGAGAAATGAGAGAGATTGTGATGAGAGAGAGAGAGCGGAAAAGTCAGTGGGGAGATAATGTTGCACATTGATAAGACCAGTAAATATGGTAAATATAATCCACGCTGTCTGGCACAAACAATCCAAAAATACACCTTTTGGAGATAACACTAACATCAATTCGGTAATAACTTACACATGGTGAAGCTAAGCAGGATTTGAATGAAAAGATTCAGTAAAAGGCAGTTGAAATATCCTAAATATTCAATTTTTATAGTGGAAAAACAATAACATGGAGACGACTTACACAAATCATTAAAACAACAAAATTAATTAAAGCCAAGTGTAACAAGGGGACATAATTGATACATGTCATGTGCAACATAGATTCATAAATATTCCCACCAAGACTAGTTAAAATTCAGTAGCCATAGCTAATACAGCAGTCTCCTAATAAACACACAAGACAGAATGCAAATCATCAGCTAAGAACTCCCATGAAAATGGATATTAGCCCACAAACTCGATTGAAAAATAAAAAATAATGTTTGTTATTTCTAGCAATGACACATAATCGATATGCCATATGCACGTACACACATATATCCGTATATAGTATATCCACGGATATCCCAACGCGGCTTTGTTGTTGACCCTCCGACTTATTGGAATTTCGCTTTTTCGGTCGCCTTCCTTCGCTAGATTTAAATTTACTTGGCCCCGAAAAGTGTGCTATGTTTTGCCAGGAAACGCGTGTGTGTGCCGACACGCCTGTGTGTGTGCATTCGTGTGTGTGAGTGCCTCAGCGCTAATTTGAATAATGACAGCGACATCAACGCGCCATTTTGCACTGTCGCCGCGCCATTTTGCGTTTCCGCTGCGGCACCGGGAATTCAACATGAAATAAGCTGCTACAAAGCATTTGTAACATATAACACACATTTCCGGTGTAGGATATCATCAGAATCGAAGAGAAAAACAACAAGCGAATAAGCACGAAATTATTCAGCAGCCTAGGGACTCAATAAATCAATTTGGAAGCTCTCAAAATCGAATTATTATTACTCAAATCAAAGAATTATTTAAATGCCACAAATCGTTCATTCTCATTAAAGCAATTTTCCATTACAATGTTCAATCTGCTGGAGTTGTCAAGTTTCTTTGATGCTGTGAAAGGGTGAAGTAAGAATAAAGGTTCCCGGTTAATTTTACATTTTCCTAGCCAAAACAAGCAATTAATTATTAGGCAACTCCATCGTTCCTTTTCCATTTTCTCCTATATAAAGTTCCATTAGAAAATGCCAAAAATCATTTAATTTAATTACGCAATTTCCAACATCGATTTTCGCTTTAATGACACCGCAAGAAGCAATAATACAATAAACTGGAATTTATTCAGAAATTCGTTGAAAGTTTGTGGTTTGAGCCAAGACCTTTGAAATCTATTTTCATAAGGAAATTCTCAACGCCAACAAAATGGCCTCCTGCAGAGCAACAAATTCATTAACAACTTTCAATCAGTTCTTACAAATAAATTCATTATTTTCGCCATTTTCAATTTGATTTTAAAAATTCTGCAGACACATAACAGTATTTAAGTGTTTCCTAAGCCGGTTTTTCCATTTTCCTTAATTTAATTTACTTGCCACACCGCCTCAATGAATGTTTGCCTTCATTAGCCGACATTCGAACTTCAAAGTGAAGATATAAAGAAATGGCTTGAAATTTTAAACAGGCTTCTACACTGAGGAAAATGAAAGAATACAGATTAAATAAATTATAGATTAAATATATTAACAAAGTCCCTGCGTGTATACAATATATATTATAATGCAAATTCCTGCTTACTTATCTTGTACTAAGCTTAGAAAAGATAGCATTGATATTAAAAATATGCATTATACATTTGAGATGAGTAAATAAACCCCCTAAAAGGGTGACTAATTATTGGCATTACATTTCGTCCATGTACAGGACCGCGGAGGAGGAGCAGCTGGCCAACATGGATGACGACAAGCTGGTCTCAGACGAGGTGCACATGCGGCAGCTGAGCGCGACGCCCTCCTCGGCGTTCTCCCTGCAGCAGCGTCGGCAGAGCAACAGTGTAACCCAGTCCGCTCCCCCGGAACTCACGCAGCGCGTCGGGGCATCGGGCGACACGAAAGAGGAGGCGCCACTTGGAACTGGGATAGTTGGAGGTCCTGGAGCTGGTGCAAAGGCGGAGGTGGAGGCGGGGGCCGATGACAGGGTGGTGTTGCGGCGGGCGGCAGACAAGGGCGCCATCGCCTTGGCACAAATCGACGACCTAAAGCTGGAGGGGGATGATGACGAGGACGGGGATGATGATGGGGAGAATGGGGGCCTGGGCCTAAGTAATCCCGCAGCGCAGACCACCGATGATGAGCAGATTACGGTCGCGGGGGCAGCATCCACATCTTCGGGAGCAGGAGCGTTGGCAACAGCTGGCGCATCCACCGAGGTAAGTTAGTATGTGGCCACGCACTTAGGACTAATTAAAGCCTGGCTAAAACCAACACAGCAGGATGCAGCAGGAGCCGCTCCCACAACGATAGCCACTCCGGACATGTCCAAAATACCACGACTTCCCGGCGACGGCGCCCAAATGGAGGACACTGGAGGTGGAGGCGACCTGCCGCCATCGCTGCGTGCCTCCACCACATCAATTCTGTCCAATTTGCGCAAGAAGCAGCAGGCCATGATGGCATCCGGAGGAGGAGGCGGCGGTGGTCTGCGAGGCGGAATCAGCAAGCAGACGCCGCTGCGGGTGCAGTCCGTCCGAATTGTGGAGGCAAAGCGAGCCTATGGACCCAAGCGCCGGACAGAGAGCTGCAGCATCTTTGGCAACAGCAATTTCGGTAAGCGGGAGGTTTTGTGTGGGATTTGGTGTGGCTTTCGCCGGGAATCCCGGAAATGGAGGGGGAAGCACTCTTCCAGTTGGTGGCCACTCAAGGGATCTCTGGCCCCGGAAGCCGTTTATGGCTTTTATCGTTTGGGACTTCCACAAAGCCGCCTGGCTTTGACACTTGAACACTTTTATCAGAAGACAAGATTGTCTTTATAAGTACTATAAATCTATCAGAAATATAATTATATCTGCTCTTTAATTTAATAATTATCTTCCTCCTACAGAGCACGACCTGGAGTCGGGCAACTCCCTGGCCAGCATCGCTGGTCAGCCGCAGAGGCCTCTCAACAACGAGACCTATTCGGCCTTCAAGAGCGGCAACGTGGTCAAGGGCATCCTGTGTCCCTCCCTGACCAACTCCTTCAAGCAAAGTTCCCTGGAGCGCAGCTACCTGACCTACACGCACCGACAGCGCCAGAAGTCCTTGATCATCGTCAATGTCGTGGACTTTGTGCTGAAGATTGTCCTGGCTTTCGTCTGGATAATGCGACGCAATAAGCGGGGACCTCTGGATTCGGAGGATACAACGGTAAGGGAATGCTCCTCCTCATCGTCCTCCTAAGGGAACATGTTACTCCAACTGTTTCTGCAAATGAATTTGCAGAGCATGGCGACGGCCATCACGTGGTCCGTTTGCTGCGGGATTGCCAACATGGCCATCTGCTTCCTGGGCTACTGGCGGTGCTTCGCCAACAACTATTTGCACTGGGCCGCGGTCTGCACATGGGTGCTGTTCAACATCCAGGGTGAGTGCGGTCATAAATCAAGCGTCACCTGCGCGGAGCATCAAAATGGCTAATCCTTTTTCGGGCCCAGTCGTAAATCGAAGCCTAACCTCCTCTCTCCCCTCTCTCTCTCCTGCGCGGCTCAGGATTCGTTGGCAAGGGCGTTGGCTTCGCCGATCGCGAGTACCTGGTGTGGTACATCCTGTTCGTCATCTTCGTTCCGTATGCGATGCTGCCCTTGCCCCTCAAATGGTGCGTCGTGGGCGGGACCATCACGGCCAGCTGTCACCTGGCCGTAATTACCATCATCAAGCTGCAGCACGGAGAGGTATTATTATTGTTGTCGTGTAGGTAATCCCATTTTGACTTTCAGGGATTTGTCATCCGCAGGCCACCGTGAATGCCGACTGTGTGCTGTTCCAGATCTTTGCCAACTTCATTCTCTACACGGCCATCAACGTGGCCGGTATGTACACGAAGTATCTCACGGATCGCGGCCAGAGATTGGCCTTCATCGAGACCCACAAGGCCATGGAGCACAAGAAGGAGTCGGAGAAGGAGCTGCAGCGCACGCAGAAGCTGCTAGATTCAAGTGAGTGAATCTGTTTGTGTTTACAAATAACAAATTGAGTCCAAGGCATCATTTGTCCTATTTTCGGCCACAAATCTACTACAAAATATAATTAAAGTCTGTTTCTCTGAAAACCTGTTGCTTAGACCCATTTATTTGTCAAGAAAGTTCCTAGTTGATTGTGGCAGAACTCCACTCCAGGCTTTATTAGTGTGTGCTTAACTAGTAGAAACTACAAATGCGAAAATTCCTGCTTTTAATAAGTTGTTAGACTTGGCCTCCTAAGTGGCATTTTTCATCATAAATGCCAGGTAGAAGGAACCACCTCCGCCTTATCCAGGCAGAACCGTAGAAGGGCAACGACAGGACCTTAAGAGAGCCTTCTCGGTAATTTCGCGTTGCCTGACAACTGCAGGTCCTGGAAGGTTCGCTCCTTTGGCCTTCTTGAGCGAATTTATTGCGCCTGGCTCGTGTTCAAGTTGTTGTTGCTGTTGCTAAACCCCACTCCGCGGAATTCCGCTCCTTTTCGTCCTGCAGTCCTTCCGAACATCGTGAACAATCAAATACGCAGCGAAATGTACAAGGGCACGGATCCCACGGTGGAGACGCAGTTCAACAAATTGTACGTTTATCCCATGGATAACGTGAGCATCCTGTTCGCCGACATCAAGGTAAGCGGAGCAACCGGAGCAGGCAGCTCCTCTAAAAGTTTATGGTGTGAACTGGAACACCTTTTGCCTCTTTTAGGGTTTCACCGAGTTGGCCAGCAAGACTTCGGCCCAGCAGCTGGTGAAAATCCTGAACGACCTGTTTGCCCGCTTCGATCGCATTGCGGAGGTAAGTTGAGGGGCTTTCGTGGGTTAAATAAAGAACATTCTTCCAAATATTTTTCATGCTCCTGCTGCATAGCTAACAATAATAAAAATGCTTTATTGAACACTTTTTCAACCCATTTCCCGCTTCCCTCCCCCAAGGACAACCACTGTCTGCGCGTGAAGCTGCTGGGCGACTGCTACTATTGCGTGTCGCAGTTCGAGAGCGACAACTGGAAGACCCGGCCGGATCACGCCGTCTGCAGCGTGGAAACTGGCCTCCACATGATAAAGGCCATTAAGGATGTGCGCCTGCACACGCACGTAAGTTAAATCGAATCGAATCAAAAACACACGTACCGTGAAGTGTGGCCTTGAACGCTTATTTAAATTTTTACAGCAAGGGAACGGGCTTTCCTTAAAGCTGAATAATTTAATAACTCCATGAAATATTCTTTAAATTAGTACAAGGATCAGTGAATGTTAACTTAAAATGTAGGGAAATAGCAGAGCAAAATGACACTAGTTAAATGTATTCTTAATGTGAAATATAAATAGGTTAGAGGCACAAAATGTGAAAATATATTTTATTTAAAAATTTAAAAAATCCTTAATACACCTTAAAACCTATGCATTAAAAAAGGCTAACAAGAAGCTCTTGTTTTAGAGTAAAAAAAAATCCGATAAAATCGTGAACGGGGAAACATGGTCAAATAGCCATGTTCAATGAGCTGCATTTAAACATTTAAAATGTTGCATATTTCAAGCGCCGCCACTAAATCCCACTGACATCTGTTGAGACCTTCTCCCTTTTTTCCGCAAGTGAAGGACGTTTGAAAAATTTAATACCCATTTTTCTGAATTCGGCTGCTTTGCATTCGTTTATTTGGAAGGAGGCTTTCGTTTTCGTTGAATTTTCATTGCACAATGCCCTGTGCCCAGTGCTCCGTGCCGTGACTCTGGCCAGTGGAAATCCTACAGATATATATACATATATATAGTGGTAGCTATAGGAGGCAGTGGACGTGTTGACAATTCATTTGTATGCAAATCTCAACAGAGCAAAAGGCAAAGGCAACAGTCGCCGAAAAGCAGCGGCCAGAGTTAAATTTTCATACGACAAAGTGCCGCTGGAATTTAATTGATTTTTTATTCAGGGAGCAGGGCAAGGCAAAAGCAGAAGCTTGCCGCAGAAACCGGGGGAATCCCATATTCGTTTACGGGGATTTATGCGGCCTGCAGTCGCATAATTGGGCCGGCGACTTAATTGCTGCGGCATTTCGACTATTGACTGACTCCCAACTGACTGACAGCGGACATTTTCCGGTAGCAGGATCAGTGCTTGTACTTTTCCCAGGTGAGGTAAAAGGAATATGCCAAGAACTGTGCATATTAAAGGGAATGGTAACGGCGGTTCTTAAGTAACTAAAGAATTATTTGCATTTTAATACTTTTATCTGAAGGGAATATTTTAAATATAAAGTAATAGGAATATTCCTAGAATTCTTTTAGTGTTTAGTAGGTTTTCGTATGTTTATTGTCACTGTGCTTGCCGCGCTTTGTCACGACTTCTCATTACCATTGCAGGTGGACCTCAACATGCGCATTGGCATCCACAGCGGATCGGTAATGTGCGGTGTCCTGGGCAACAAGAAGTGGCATTTCGATGTTTGGTCCAACGATGTTATCATTGCAAATCACATGGAATCCGGCGGCATTCCCGGGTAAGTAAAACAGTCACGTCCGAAAACCAGCCACTGTGTGTGCTTTTGCATCTGGAATGAGTTGTCAAATCTATATAAGACCGGAAGGGAAGCGGGGAAGTGAAAGTGGCCTAAATGCCAACAGGATTATTTCCCTAATAAGCCGGCGCATTAGTCATTAAAAGGGGAAATCCGTATGCACATGAATGATGCTGATTATAATCATGCAAAAGATGTAAAGGTCAAAGAGCGTCATAATTGAATTTTCTACCCAGCAACCGTTACATTTGCTTAATTCATCTAACATAATATTAGTTAATATACACTAAAATAATATTAATTTCGAATTTCTGAAATTTATCTGTAAATTTATGTCCAAGAAATAAGAATTTCTTCTTTATTGCTAGTTCGTTGAGAAAACTATAAAAACATTTTAAAAAAATTTATAAAAATTAAAGAAATTCCTTATCTTTTGAAAACCCCAAATAAATGAGAAGTCTTCATGTGTTGAGTTTTTGTAAGAAACTGATTTTATTTCATTCAAACCCTAGCTTATATAGCTAACATGAGAATGTACATTGTAGATCTTAGTTCTAGACCCACGCATCGGACAGTTCCCGATCGTGAGAAATATTCTAAGCGATAAGGGTGCACATGTCAACCCGATCGTAAATATCCTAAACAAACCCAGACCGCTCACAGGAGGTCATATTTCGGGTTACTTGTTACCTAGGCTCAAGTGGCGGTTGTATTAATAGATAGATATGCACATACAAGTGCTAGGCCGTGCTCTGCTGCTGAGACTTAATCGCTAACAGATGCTTCTTATCTAAAACCGTGTTCATGTTTGAGCATTCTGCCAAGGGCCAGCAAGATTCGGGGTACATTTAAATTAGTTGCAATTAAAATTAAGTGGACTGTATTTATTTTGTTTAATTCGATATATTTTGCAACTAACATTTTGCAACGGCCTCTGTACCATGGCTTAATAAACCATTACAATTTCATTTTAATTTTTAATTCATGTTCCTGTGTGAACATCTTTGGCAATGTTTTTAAAACTAATTTGTTAAATTACTTAAAAATGTAAGCTAGGCCACACCTCGTTCTATCTTAAATTAAAATGTAAAACTATCCGTAAGCTGGATAACTTTGACTTCGGTGGCAAATCCCAGGCAGGCCACAGTTTTAATTGGCCAATTTGCGGGTCCTGTGGCTGCAGCTCCCGCTACTGCTCCTGATCCAGTGCCAAGGTCCTTGTGCCTAACTCCCAACCAGCGCGCACAACAATTGCTTGGCAATTTTGCTAGCTTGGCGTGTTTAGACACAAGAAACCAAATAATAGAAAGAAACAGCAAGGCAAGGAAATGGAGAAAATCCGAGCGACCGCAGAACCCGAAACAAAATGAAAAGCCCCAGAAATGAAAAGCTCAATTTAATGCAAAATGCTTTGATGTAATTGTGGCCTGGGCGGCAGCACGAGCACAAGCAGAAACATTTTGGAACACCAAGGAGCAGTTGCCCAGTAGAGACCCAATTATGAAGGACCCAACGCCCATTCGGAGCACGCCCACAAAAACACAAAGAGATGGGCGGGCAAAATGGGGAAATCATTGGGAAACGGAAAACTGTGGATGTTGCTGCGATGGTTTTAGGAAAATCACCACGCACATTCATAGAAAACGTATGCAAATATTTGAATTTAATTTTCGCCAACTACATTTCCGAACTCCTGGCCCGGGCCTGGCCAATGTCTATGGCCAATACTCCTCACCTCGCTAATACTCCTCTCCGCTCTCCAATCCACAGGAGAGTCCACATTTCGGAGGCGACGCTCAAGTGCCTCAATGACGCTTACGAGGTGGAGCCGGGAAATGGCGGCAGTCGAGACAATCACCTCAAAATGCTAAACGTCAAGACCTTTCTCATCAAGCGTACGGAGCCATTGAGGTAAGTGGAAAGTACACAGTGAGAAACATTGTGTTTAGGCCTTACATTTTAGATTTTAATTTGAATTTAGCAAAGTTTTTTTTGGCCAGAAAAAGCGGTAATTGTGGATTTTAGTTGATCAGCCCTCCTTGTATTCTATCATGATTTCGTACCATTAAGCTTTTTCCGATTTAGTTAATGTAATTTAAACAAATTTCTCTCAGTGCTGACAACTGGCAAGTCGACAATTGTTAACCCAATAATTGCTTTAACCCAACCACAGGCCCAAGCGTCGCTTTGGCACGCGCAGCAGCGCCCACCTGGCCGGTAGTGTGGCCACCGCAGCCGTCTCCTCCGCGGCCACGCCCACCGCCGCCCTGCCCAAGTCAATATCGGCCAGTGGCAGCGGCAGCATAGGCGGCGTCACCACAACAGGCGGCGATGGAGCCAGCATAGACGGACGCAGCTTGGAGTACGCGGCCACCATTGCTGTGCCCGCCCAACAGCCGGCGCAGCTCCTGCAGCAGCAGCAAAAGAAGAACATATCGCTCAACTCGCTGCCCAATGTCGTCGAGGGCGTGGCCATGGACAGTCGCCGCCTGAGGAACGGCTGCGGCGGGATCGGAGGAGCCGGCGCCGCCGGTGGCACTGGAACAGGCCCGGCTGGACTGTCCACAGTGTCCTCACCTACGGCCATGATGTCGGCCCCGCTGGAACAACAGCTGCGACCCAGAAACGGAGCTTCCAGCATCCAAAACCTATCGGAGGCCATCGACAGCAAGGGCCTGATCATTGAGGATGAGTCCACCACGGACTGGATACCAGAGATTCCATTCAAGAATGTAGGCCATATTAATTATTGGATTTTAAGATATACGTTCTAGCTTAGCATTAAGACATGTAGACAGCAGGAAACAGATTTGACGCTCAGTCCTTGAATATTTCAGTTGAACAGCCCCGAGGAAGGACTCAACCGTGCGGACTCCATTCTTGTGGACACCAAGGAGGATCATCGAGTGTCCGTGGCCGTTCTGGATGAGGAGGTAAACGTAATGTTCCCCACCGCATGCAGCCTGCCTGCGATCTAACCAATTCCACTCCCACCATTCAGATCGACGAGTTCATCGAGCAGAACATCCAAATCAACTCGAACAAGGAAATCCGGCGCGAGTACCTCAATCCCTGGACGCTGAAGTTCAAGGACAAGAGCCAGGAGCAGAAGTTCTGCCAGTTGCGCGAGGATATGTTCCGGTGCGTATGCCAGCGTAGGCTAATGGAAAGCAAACAAAAGGCGGGACTCTTTTAATTAATGAACTGTCACTAATTGATTTTTGCCTCCTGCCTCGGCTTCTGTCCTCCGTTTGCTCCGCCTCCTCCTCCCAGATCCAACATGCTGTGTGTGTTTGTCATTTGGATATTTATGGTGCTGTGCCAGGTCATCATCATTCCGCGCTGCACGCGTCTCATTATTTGCCTCTCGGTGGGTACAGTGGTCCTCACATTCTGCTGCGTCCTGGTCATGGCCGAGGAGTTCCCAGGTGAGTAATAGTGTACAAGGAGGATGCAAAAAAGCAAGGGCTCAGGCAGCCCCTATATATAATAAACTGATTTATAATTTAGTTAGAAACAGTTCCTTGTCCAAAGGCCTATATTCCATGAGTAATAATTATTTTCCCGGACAGGTCTACCCCGCTGCCTGAAGACAAACTCGGCCAAGTTGGTGCATCAACGGCAGCGTCGCACCCTCTTCATCTGCGGGGTCATTGTGTCCATGTGCATGCTGAGTGCCATCGGCCTGGTTCTGTGTCCCTCCTCCACCTACATTGGCACCGTCGACGAGCACTCGCGCTTCCTCCGGATGACGTCGCTGTACAGCAACTCCTCTTTGGCGGAGAAGGAGTACAAGCTGAATGTGTATCTCTCGGCCACCATCCATCATAATATCACAATTAGCACGCCGACCAGCGGAGGGGTGATGGGTAATGGTGGCCCCACCTCCCTGGTGGACATAACCGGTGCTCCTGCCGATGAGCTGGTGAGGAGCACTCTGGCCAATGCCCTAAGCCTGAACCTGACGCCTCCGTTGGAGCACTTCGAACAGTCCCATCGCCCCTACACACTCACCAATAACGGCCACAGCGTGTCCTTGAGCAACTTCACCTACGCAGACTCGTCCGGAATGCGAAACACCGTGGATCTTGAGGGGGAGTGCGCCCACCCGGAGTACCTGGTGTTTACCTGGGTGCTATGCCTGGTCTCTCTGGCCACCGCTTTAAAACTCTACTACCTGGTGAAGGCCCTGATGGCCCTGGGAATGGTGGGCTTCTACACGACACTGATCATGTTCAAGTTCAGCTCCGGCGAAAGCTTCAGTCTGGGCGATCTGTCCAGACTGGGCATGCCTTTGGGAGTTCAAATGCTAATACTGCTCATATCGTTCCTGGTCATGGTCTGCTACCATGCGAGACTGGTGGAGGTAGGTGACAAATGGGAAGGGGGCCTGCTCTCTGACCTCCAGGTTCATTACTCTGCTCGATTCCCCCAGGTGACCTCCCGTCTGGACTTCATATGGAAGGAACAGGCCGAGCGTGAACTGACCAACATGAAATCCAATCGGGCGCTTAATGACACATTAATTAAGGTAACAGATTCGCCCTGCTACACTGTGAGAAATGTTTTCAAAATTAATCAATAACTATTAATTAAGATAAACCAAAATAGTTACAATGTTTCATTATCAGTTTTCTAAGACCAAAGTACATTTTGAAATATTTCGTTTTCAAATATGTTAACAATATGCAAAGTAATAACCATCCAAAATATTTCGCTGTGTTCATCTGCCGTTTTCCTGATAATTATTTGCCATTAATAACCCTGTCGATTGCAGAACATCCTGCCGGACCACGTGGCCGCCTATTACCTGTCCGACGAGCACACGGACGAGCTCTACTCCAAGATGCACAATCTGTGCGGCGTGATGTTCGCCTCCATTCCCAACTTCCAGGACTTCTACTCGGAGGACATCGACAACGGCAAGGCCTGCATCCGTATCCTGAACGAGATTATCTGTGAGTTAATCAATCACACGTTATACAATTGCCATTGCGATTCCATCTGTCTAATGGTGCTGCGCACACATCACATTGCTAGGCGACTTTGATGAATTGCTGGAGGAGCCGCGCTTCGCATCGGTGGAGAAAATCAAAACGGTGGGTGCCACCTACATGGCAGCCGCCGGATTAAACCACGAGCATCTGCGGCTTCGCGGCGAGACCTCCGAGGACAGCGTCTGCGACCTGGTCGAGTTCGCCTTTGCCATGAAGCAGAAGCTGGAGGAGATCAACGGGGATGCCTTCAACAACTTCCAGTTGCGCGTGGGCATCTGCAGTGGCCCCTTGGTCAGCGGTGTGATCGGCGCCAGGAAGCCCGTCTACGACATCTGGGGCAACACGGTTAATGTGGCCTCCAGAATGGATTCCACGGGGGAGAACTGGCGCGTCCAGGTGCCAGAAAATACGGCTGAGCTGCTCTGCTCCCGGGGATATACTTGTGTGGTGGGTATAAAAGAATAAACCAATATGTCGTGAAATAATTTAAAACCTACATATATTTATTTAAGAAAATTTAACTAATTAATTTTTGACACTTTGCTTAATTCCCAAGAAACGTGGCGAAATCAATGTGAAGGGAAAGGGCATGATGACAACCTTCTATGTGCATCCCAAGGGCATTACGGAGAGCCAGCTGATCTCGCCGGTGCGACTGCCAGCGGGAATCCCCTTGGCCCAAACACCGAACCTCCAGCGGCAAACCTCCCATCACGGATCCTTCAGTGCCGTGGTTTTCGGGATGCTGCAGGCCAGCAAGCGCAGCACGGCCATCGCCGGCACCCGTGAGTTTCCCACTAGATAATTTCGTTATCAATGAACTAAACTACATATACTTATTTGCAGCCACGGGTACTCCATCGCCGCAAATCCGTCGTGGTCACAGGGGGAGCACCTTCAGCTCGGTACGGCTCTCGCAGAAATCCACAACGGTAAATCCTGTTCGGCGGAATACAACCCGTGTACGTGGACGTTCCTATCGTCAGAAAAAGGTATATAATATTTAATGTGCATTAAATTTTACCAATTTATAGGAATTCAGTTGCTTTAAGAGTCACTTTTCTTGATATATTTGTACTACGTTTAAAAAAGGTTACGATCAAATTAAGTATAACATTAAAAGACTACGCCATATCTCCCTGAAGATCGCTTTATTTTAATAAAACCCCCATTTACTTTTTAAATACATTTAGAAAGTTCAAATGTTTTACTTTCAGAGTTCCTCCAACAATTCGATTGTCACCCAGGCCAGTTCCAGCTACATGCCGTCGTTTCGCCGGATCGATCAGATCGAGACGACCATATCGAAGAGCCACAACGATGCGTTATAGCCAACGACGCGCACTCACTGGGTCTAAGTCGATCTCAAGCGGATAAATGGTCTGATGAATTTATTTTTGGAACGATTTTACGCAACACGAAATGCTTAACAGCAACAATACAGCCATGCCTGCAGTTTCTTACCTGTTATTGGGTTACCCCTAAGGTTAATTAGTGGAGATCGGCACTGAAGCTACTTAGTAGAGTTTTTAAAAACACAATCCTTGAACTTGTAGATCAAATAAATGTATTACTCGCGTTATCTCAGCACAATTCTAGTCGTCAAACTTAAGGTGTGTGTGTTTCAAATGTGTTTAGAGTAAGAAATTTCGATCTTCCCACGCAAAAACCCAACCGAACGAAATGCCAATGAACCTACTAACGCTGTTCAATTCTACCAAAACATTTACCAATTCTAGCGTAATCCTCTAGCTTTAGTAGTCAATTTACAAATCCACTAATCAAATATTCGTTGTACAAATCTTTTTTCCTATTACAAAATGCATATGTGTAAATAGTCTAAGCACAACTTAAAGTGTAAAATATTTTACAAGAATTTATGTCGGACGGCTTAAATGCGAAATAAATGATTTAAAATTACTATAATTAGCCCTTAAGGTTTATAGCCTACCAAATGTATGCACATGAATTGTATTTAAAGAGTTTAAAAAATAAATGTGATAAATTAAACAGATCAAAGGAAGTTTATTTTGTTTTTTAATAATAAATACATCAAGTTTTCATCACTAATTAAGAACAAAAATCAAATTTTCGCGCTCAAGTATAGTGTGCCCACATACAATCGGATTGATGGGTTGTTATCGATACACAGCGAACGTCAAATATCAGTATTACCAGACTTAGATATAAAATATACCAGAATTTCCGTCAAATACCAGTGTTACCAGACTAAAATATAAAATATTTCGCTCCAAACACATGTGCTGCGGAAAAGTGTGAATATTAATTCGGCCGATTTTGACGCTTCGCTCGCAAAATTCCGTGTATACCAGAGTGGCCGCGAGTGCCAACAGCTAGCCGCAGACAACAGAATCACTACAGATGACGAGCGGACCAGGAACGACGACGGTTGAGGTGCAGCTGCCCCTCAAGGTCGCCCTGCGGCGGGTCGAGCGCGTTGGCTTCGCATACTTTTCGCAGCGGCGCCAACATCTCGCGCCCGGCGGCGTGGAGCGGAGCGATAGCGACGAGAAGCTAGAAGGCGTCGGCGAAGAGGTGGAAATTAGCTACCTCAAGTCGCTTGATCCCAAGGAGTGGAAGGACCAGGACCATTACAGCATTCTCGGTCTCGGAAAAATCAGGTGCGCACGTGTGACTAACTGTATTCTATGGGCACAATTAACGTCATAACGATTCGTCTCTCGCCGTCAGGTTCGAGGCCACCGAAGATGATATTCGACGGGCATACCGACGCATGGTCCTGCTGCATCATCCCGACAAGCGAAAAGCCAAGGGCGAGGAGGTGATCCAGGACGATGACTACTTCACATGCATAACCAAAGCCTACGAGATACTTGGTGGGTTCTTTATTCCGTTCTTGAACCTAGATTATAGCCTTAAATGCTTCAGAACCATTTTTGAAGTTTTATAGCCAATGAAAAGAGAGGAAAATTCCTTTTAGAGTTTATATTTTCAGCTTCATTTTAATCTTAATCTTATATAATATTACATGCAGAAATCTATTTAATTTATGAAATTCAAGTAGAATCTAAAGAAATACAAATCACAATCACGCGGTGCCCAAGCTCCATAATGGAACATAGAATTGCTTAGTATAAAATTAATATTTATAATTCATATATTTTTCTGATCATCACAGGAGAGATGTTTTTCTTAACGGCTTGTATTAGGTTTACAATTAACTTTCACATATTAACAAAACCTTAAGTAGATTCAACTGTTTTTGTAAATTTTATATATTTGGCTTAAAGTGTGTAAAATGATTTAAATGTTGCTTAACTTAAAAACGTTAACTCAACTTGCTTTTTAACAAAGTTATTAATATTTTCTATCTGTAAAAAGTTTTCTGCAAACCCAAAACCCTCTTAATAACCAAAACCCACTCATAATTTCCAGGCACTTCCAAGCCGCGTCGCAGCTTTGACTCCGTAGATCCCGAGTTCGACGACTCGCTGCCCTCACAGACCGACATCGATGCAGATTACTTTGGCGTATTCAACAAATTCTTCACACTGAACGGACGCTGGAGCGAGGCAAAGGCGCCAGTGCCCGCCTTCGGCGAGGTGGACGCCAAGCGCGAGGAGGTGGAGCGATTCTACAACTTCTGGTACGACTTCAAGTCCTGGCGCGAGTTCAGCTATTTGGACGAGGAGGACAAGGAGAAGGGTCAGGACAGAGACGAGCGACGCTGGATTGAGAAGGAGAACAAGGCGGCGCGGATCAAGCGCAAGAAGGAGGAGATGACCCGCATCCGGTCGCTGGTCGATTTGGCCTATAACAACGACAAGCGCATCGCACGTTTCAAGCAGGAGGAGAAGGATCGCAAGGCAGCGGCCAAGCGGGCCAAAATGGACGCCGCCCAGGCCCAAAAGGCAGAGCAGGATCGCGCGATTCGGGAAGCTGCGCTGGCCAAGGAGCGGGCCGAGAAGGCGGAACAGAAGCGCATCGAGCTGATTCGCATTGAACGCGAGCAGCAGAAGAAGCTGCTCAAGAAGGAGCGCAAGACGCTGCGCGACAAGGTCAAGGACTGCAAGTACTATGCCAAGAACGACAAGGATCAGCTGAAGCACATGGAGGGCACCGAGAAGATCTGCGAGACCTTCAGCCTGGCCGAGCTACAGGCATTGAACAAAGCCATGGAGACGAAGGGCCGCGAGTCCTTTGTGGCCGCCCTGCAAACGGCCGAGCAGAAGATAGCCGCCGAGCTGGAGGAGATTAACCAGACCCAGGCTAAGAAGCTGGCCACGGCCACTGCGCCCAAGGGGGGCGTCAAGGAGGTGAAGAAGGGCGAACTCTGGAGCAATGAAAACGTGCAGCTGCTTATCAAGGCAGTCAATCTGTTCCCCGCGGGTACTGCCCAGCGCTGGGACGTTATAGCCACGTTCATCAACCAGCACAGTCCCGCCGGCAACGGTGGTAGCAGTGTCCTGGTCAACGCGAGGGATGTGCTGAACAAGGCCAAGGCACTCCAGAACAGCGACCACTCGAAGAGCAGCCTGAAGACCCAAGCCAACGATGCGGCATTCGCCAGCTTTGAAAAGTCCAAAAAGGAAGTGCAGACCTCGAACGACATAACCCTGGGCGAGGAAACTCCTGCCCAGGCCAGCAAGGAGAACCTCAAGCAGAACGGAGTAGATCATAAGGTGAACAACAATCAGCAGGTTAAGCAGAATGGAACGGATCCGTCGGCGGCAGCAACTACGCCAGCGGGAGCAGCGCCGCCCACTACTAATGGAACAGCTGGCGGCGGCGGTGGCGGTGGCTCCAAAACGTGGACCAAGGAGGAGCAAGCCCTACTGGAGCAGGCCATCAAAACCTATCCGACGACAACGCCCGATCGCTGGGATCGCATTGCTTCGTGCATACCGAATCGCAGTAAAAAGGATTGTTTGCGGCGCGTCAAGGAGCTAGTCGAGCTGGTCAACTCCAAGAAGGAGGCGCAGGCGGCGGTCAAATGAGTGAGGCCTCCGCGGCCCTTACCCCGTTCCGGTCCCCCGCTGCCATTCGTCCTCCTCCATCATCCACTACTAGCTGCTGTGTCCCATATAAATTTTATTTAAATAAAACATAAAAAGTTTTTGAACGTTTAGCGAAAAGTTACATCCAAAGTTTCTCCATTTCTGACTAGCTATCAAGATATAAATACATATAATCCGTAAGGGAGGAGGAGCTGGAGGGTATCGCATCTTATGTCTGCTCGGCCACGCTGCGTCCGCCGCTCATTTTCAGATCGAAGGCTTGGGGATTGGCAAGGGGATCAAGGTCAGCGAACAGGTCCAGCCAGGGGTTGTTGGCGGCCTGAGCTTTGCTCGGTAAAGCAGCAGAGGCTGCTCCTCCTCCTCCTGCACTGGGCATGGCCGTGCTGCTGGGCAACGGCAGCGGTTGACTCTGCTGGTTGAACATGCGGGCCCAGAACTTGTTATTGCTGGTGCTCGTGTTTTGGGCTGGCTCGTCCTCCTCCAGTGAGGCATCGAGCAGCGGGCTGTCCTCCAGCTGCAGCTTGGAGAGCTCAATCAGCAAGGATTCATTGTCACCGCAGGCAGTGGCAGGTTCGCTTGGTTTCTCATCACGGGAATCCTTCGAATTTAACTGGGTCTCCTCCTGGGGCTGCCTGTCCTGGTACTCGTTCTGAAAATTATACATTTATATCATGTTACGAAAGGGAAAACAAAGAAGAAACTTACAGCAAAGAACAAGGATTGATCCTTGTCCACAGCCTCGATGGGCGGCG
The DNA here is from genome assembly GCA_008042735.1 of Drosophila leontia. Lineage (NCBI taxonomy): Eukaryota > Metazoa > Arthropoda > Insecta > Diptera > Drosophilidae > Drosophila > Drosophila leontia. Next base: position 57,375 of record VNKB01013703.1, on the reverse strand, counting down.
GCACTTCCTCGCTGGCTGCACCTTCATTCTGGGAGAGCTCCTTCAGCACACAAAAGTCATATTTCGGTTTCAAAATCAGTGCCTTGGATATGGTCTGGAATGTGGAGGCGGCCTTCTGGGCAAAGCTCTTCAGCTCAGCCACGTAGGCCACCAAAGCGTGGGAATACATGTTGCAGCGAGCGGCGGCCAGAAGATCAATCTGCCGGAACGTAGAAATCAAGGTTAATTAAGGGTTACGCAGGAGAGGATTAATAACCTTTTGAATGGAATCTAGGGAGTAGCCATCAAAGTTATGCTTGGCCACACGGACATGCGTCTGTGCCGTGCGAAACTTGTCCAGGCCCTTGCCCGTGTCCGGATCCAGCTCCTGGCTGGCGGACTTCATCCAGGAAAGGGCCGCCCGGTATTCGGTGCGTTCCTTTTCCATCAACTGCAGCGTCTGCTCCGTGTCCTTGACAGCGCGGCAGCGGAACACGTCCACCTCGTGCTGCAGACGCAGGAGCGGCACACGGACGCACATCCTCTGTTGGCCGGCGAAGGACACCGCTTTGGCCGTGTGCGCAATGCTGCCGCCCGTCGTCCTGCTACGTTTTCCCGCCTCCTTGAGGAAGCGTCCGAAGACGCACTCCTCCTGCGACAGGATGCACAGGCGCTCCTGGTACTGGTCGATGATTTTGCACAGATTCAGGCTGGTGTCCGATATCGATTTGAACACCTCGATCTTGGCGTCCAGCTCGGCGTCCGAGGAGATCACATGCTTGTCCTCCTTCGTCCCCAGCTTGCGCTGCACGACCTTCTTGGTGATCCAGAACTGGTGCTGCACCTCCGACTTGAGCATATTTCCTGCCTTCTTCGTACCAGTTTTCAGCTGCTGCTTATTTTTCGCCACTTGCTGGCGCGGATTGGGGGTGGGCTCGGATGGGGGTGGTTCCGTTCCGTTCCGCTCTGTATCGTTATTTTTCTCGCCTGCCTATCGACTTTCGATAGCATTTTGGAGTTTTCCAGCACTGCTCAATGGGGTTTGGTATATATTTTACGGTTTGAATTCAAAAGTTAAGACTCGTGTTTTTTTTTTTTGTACAAAAGTTACTGTTGACAAAAACTAGTGTGATTACTCCTTATTTTAATTTAATTTAATTCAAATACTTAATATTAATTGGGTAAACTGCCAGTCAAAGTAATAGCAATGCTTTATTCAAAATGTTTGATAGTCTGTTGCTTTTTGTTTTGGTAATACAAGAATAAAGAAAGAATGTTTCGATGTGGATATGTAGCGACTTATGTTATCAAATACCAATCGGGCCATTATTTTAACCCAAAAACTTCCTTAAGCTCCGATAGTTGCACAGAGTCCGATTGTTTCAACTGCAACAACTTGCCGTAAGCACTTATAAAGGGTCCGGGGTTTTGTAGATGTGGAATGCAAAGTGGTATAGCCTGAAAGAACTATGAAAATTAAAAAGTAAAGGTCACATATTAATTAACTTGCCTCAAACAAGTTGGATACAATTTCGATTCCAAGTTCTACTTGCATGGAGTTATATACTATTGGCAGATCTAATGTTGATGTCTTTGAATATTGGTTTACCAAAGTCTGTAGCAATACTTTAAAATAATTCGCCACTTTCGCTTTCTCCTTAAGGTCTACTTCGGCCGCGGCAGAAATTTGGTGGATGAAATTAGAAACAAATGTGTAGCAAAATGATTGGTTTGGAAATATAAATGAAATGAAAAATTCATAACAAATGGAAGGATATTTCTGTGACGCATTTTCCTTTGCTAATATATTTATAAGTACTCGGCTATGCGTCATCATCTTAGTGGCGAAAACGAGCTTGTAGATTTTTCCACTGCTGCAAGTGATCTTTAAAATTCCGTCGATCACTCTATTTAAATCCCAGATAAAAAGCTGGGTCAGCTTTTCCCCGTTTAGGTATCCATTTTCAACTGCTGGATGGTTTACAGATGTCTTCAGATTAACCGGCTGGATCTCGTCACTACTGAAGACAAGTACAGGTTGGGGCTCTACTGTAAATGGCATCTTAAGCCGAAGAAACTGAAAATTTAATTTTGGCAATTCGACTTTGTAGAACTCAACTGAAAGATAAATCGAATGGTAAAGAGAGAGTATGAATAGCGATAATGTACATTAATATACATATATGTATGTACATATACATATGTGTGAGTATTGGGATTGTGTTTAAAACAAAAGGCTCAAGGGTACTATAATGGAAGGCAATTGGCTGAGTTTTGCTGATGCATCTCATTTTTTATTTGGATAACACAATCTAACACTTTCACGTACATATGTACATATGTACATATGTACATATGTACAAATGTGTACATCAATTCCAAGAAATTACGACTTACTTGTATCTTCCCAGTTGCTCACTGTCCCCTTGAAAATAGAATTAATCTTGATTAGTTCTTGATCCATTTTAGCGGATATTTCGGCTGCATCCTGGGAATACGTCTGGTACTTGGGTTTAGGGGCTTCTAATAGTTTTTCTTCCATAATTGAAATGGCCTCGTTGAATTTTAGAGTCATGGCAAAATTAATTCTTTTTCAGCTGCTTTTTACGGGGAACTCCAAAGATATACGAAAACTTCAATAGTCGAATAAAAAAAAAACTCAGAACTTAGAGATGGGTTCTCCTTGATTTTGGTTACAATTGAATTGATATCGATATATCGTATCGTAAGCAGTGATTTTATATACCCTTGCAGGGAATAATAGTTTTAGTCAGCAGTTTCCAACGCTTTCGCCCCTATAAACTTTATAGTATAAAGAATATACTTTGTTGACCAGTAAAAGCAGCCGAGACGATCTATCTATCATAAAGGGGATCATTTAAATCAATTTATGTAGAGCCTAGTAAAATAATGAAAAATTCGCTGTTTTCACATATAAATGTTTTATTTACATATGTCTATGCCGTAGGGAGAAGGTTAAGGATCAGCCTGTTAATCTCAGTTGCAAAATATATCGCCCACATAAAACGCTCTAATGACCACTATAATTAACCGATAAACGCAAATATACAGAATCGCACGTTCAGATTTTTAAATAGATTGTCTATTTTAAGTTCATTATACATTTCTTCCTTTGTCACTACTAAGTACCTAAAAATAATGTTACTAAAAACTGCTCTTTAAATATTTTATTGAAAGTTAGTGTATGGAATAGTAACATAATTTTTCATGATATAAGAAAACAAATATTAGGTTTTAATTCATAGGTTTTTGTGTCAGAACCATATTACCGACATTATTGATAGCTCAAAAGAAGAATTATAGGAATGAATGTTCCGATGTGGATATATACCGCCTTCAACTCGCTTAAACTTCACAAACTTAATCCGTGGACCTTATGTTATACAAAAGTTCTTATCAAATACCAATCAGGCCATTATTTTAACCCAAAAACTTCCTTGAGCTCTGATAGTTGCACAGAGTCCGATTGTTTCAACTGCAACAACTTGCCGTAAGCACTTATAAGGGGTCCGGGATTTTGTAGATGTGGAATGCAACGAGGTATAGCCTGAAAGTAATATGAAAATTAAAAAGAAAAGGTCACATTTTAATTTACTTACCTCAAACAATTCGAATACAATTTCAATTCCAAGTTTTGCATTCATGGAATTATATACCATTTGCAGACCGAATGTTGATATCTTTGAATATTGGTTTACAAAAGTGTGTAGCAATACTTTAACAATATTCACCACTTTCGCTATCTTCTTAAGGTCTACTTCGCCAGCGGCAGAAATTTGGAGGAAGAAATTTGAAGAAAATGTGTAGCAAAATGATTGGTTTGGAAATATATATGAAATTAAAAATTCATAACAAATTGGAGGATATTCCTCATACGCATTTTCCTTTGCTAATATATTTATAAGTACTCCGCCAGGCGTAATCATATTGGCGACGAAGAGCTTGTAGATTTTTCCACTTCTGCAAGTGATCTTTGAAATTCGGTCGATCACTCTATTTAAATCCCAGATAAAAAGCTGAGTCAGCTTTTCTCCGTTTAAATATCCGTTCTCAACTGCTGGATGGATTACAGATGTCTTGAGATTAACCGGCTGGACCTTGTCAGTACTGAAGACAAGTACACGTTGGGGTTCTACTGTAAATGGCATCTTGAGTCGAAGAAAAGGAAAATTCAATTTTGCCAATTCGGCTTTGTAGAACTGAACTGCAAGATAAATTGAATAGTAAACAGATAATATTGAATAGCGATAATTTGCATATATATATATATATATATATATATATTTATATGTGTTCAGAAAAATAGGTTCAAGGGTACTACAATGGAAGGCCATTGGCTGACTTTTGCTGCTACCGCTAATGTTTCTTTTGGATACCAGAATCTAACGATTTCACGCATGTATGTACATAAATTCCAGGGAACTGTGACTTACTTGTCTCATCCCAGTTGGTCACTGTCCCCTTGAAAATAGAATTCATCTTGATAAGTTCTTGATCTATTTTAGCGTATATTTCGACTGCATCCTGGGAATAAGTCTGGTACTTGGGTTTTGGGGCTTCTAATAGTTTTTCTACCACAATTGCAATGGCCTCGTTGAATTTGAGAGACATGGCGAAACGTATTCTTGATCAGCGGCTTCTTACGGGGAACTCCAAAGTTATACGGAAACTTAGATAGTCGATCACCAAGACTCTCAGAATCTAGAGATGGGTTCTCCATGATTACAATTGAATTGTTATCGAGCTATCGTATTCTAAACAGTGGCTGCATTCAGCAGAACAACATGATCACTGCTGAACGGACTGAACATGATGCAAAAAATAATAAAAATATAAATAATTTTATAGAAGGAAAGAAAAATGCTGAAAAAATTATACCACTCTACAAGGGTATAAAAAGTAAATGCTTACGATACGATATCTCGATAACAATTCAATTGTAACCAGAATCATACCCATCTCTAAGTTCTGAGAGTTTTGGTGATCGACTATCTAAGTTTCTGTATAACTTTGGAGTTCCCCGTAAAAAGCCGCTGAAGAAGAATAAGTTTCGCCATGTCTCTGAAATTCAACGAGGCCATTTCAATTGTGGCAGAAAAACTATTAGAAGCCCCAAAACTCATATACCAGACTTATTCCCAGGATGCTGCCGAAATATCCGCTAAAATGGATCAAGAACTAATCAAGATTAATTCTATTTTCAAGGGGACAGTGAGCAACTGGAATGAGACAAGTAAGCAATTCGCTGGAATTTGATGTACATAAATATGTATGTACGTATTTGTATACCCGTACATACGTACATATGTATGTACAAAAGGGGACGTATGATTGAGAGAAAATCTGGAAACTTCTGAATTCCTATTTTTCTATTATTCATAAGTATGACCATAAATATATATGTACATACATACATACATATGTACTTACATATGTGTATTCATATTTCTATTCTGGCAATTTTAATTCCTTTTTGCAGTTGAGTTCTACAAAGCCGAAGTGCCAAAATTGAATGTTCCCTTTCTTCGGCTTAAGATGCCATTTAGAGTAGAGCCCGAACGTGTACTTGTATTCAATAGTGACAAGGACCAGCCGCTTAATCTCAAGACATCTGTATACCATCCAGCAGTTGAGAACGGATATCTAAACGGGGAAAAGCTGACCCAGCTTTTTATCTGGGATTTAAATAGAGTGATAGACGGAATTTCAAAGATCACTTGCAGCAGTGGAAAAATCTACAAGCTCTTCTTGATCCATGAGACTTTGTATGACGCATCGTTTATAACTATAGCAGCAATGGAAAAAGACACAGAGGTCGATCCTTCATTTTCTTATGAATTTATGCTTTCATTTAATTTTACAAACAAATCATTCCACTACTTATTATTCTCAAATTTCTTTCGCCAAGTCGAAGAAGCCGCTGGCGAATCATACTTGAAGAAAGATGCAAAAAAGCTGCAGGATCTTAAAATATTGCTACAAACTCTTGTAAATCAATATACAAAGATATCACCATACGGTCTGCTAAAGGTATATAATGCCATGAAAATAGAATCTGAAATTGGATCCCAATTGCTTGAGGTAAGTTAATTAAAATGTTACCTTTTCTTTTTAATTTTCATAGTTCTTTCAGGCTATACCACTTTGCATTCAACATCTACAAAACCCCGGACCCTTTATAAGTGCTTACGGGAAGTTGTTGCAGATGAAACAATCTGACTCTGTGCAACTATCGGAGCTCAAGGAAGTTTTTGGTGTTTGATAAGCACTTTTGTATAACATAAGGTCCACGGATTAAGTTTGTGAAGTTTAAGCGACTTATGATTCTTATTTTAATCGATTAATGGTGTGGGTAATAAGGTTAAGACACTATGCTAACTATGAAAATGGACCTAATTTTTGTTTTCTAAAATATATCAATTTATGTTAATTTTCCATGTACGAATTTTGAATAAAATATTTTAGTTACATTGCTAGTTTCAGGCACTTCGTAGAAGCAAAATGCCATTATATTTGCAGAGAAAGAAAGTTATTTCTATTTATGTTAAACTTAAAATAAACTTTCTGTTTTCAAATCTCAACGTGCGATTTAGTATATTTTATTGGTTATCGATAATTGTTATTAGCGCGTTGTATGCGCGCGGTATGTTCTGCAACTTTGTCTTTTTAAGCTTTCGCGGTACGGTCACTCTGAGCGCATTTCTCTCCCGCATTTCTCCGCCTGTTTTGTTTTCAAACGTTCAAAGCTCCAGAACTCGAGTCGCTTTCCGCTCCTCTATTTTCCTCGCCGAGCTAGGGCAATATTTACGCAAGTGCTTTTCCATCGCGTCACGGCTTTTCCTCATCGTTTGTTTACATTTAACGATCGACTGTCTCTGTGTGTGTAAGGTGTTTGAATCGGATCTGCAATTTGTATTTGTGGTGGTTAGCCGGTGGATAAAGTTCGCGTTTTAAGTTTTACGTTTTGTTTTGCTTTGAGCTCAAAGACAACCTGCGTTTTCAATTGAAAGCGACACATTTTCATATTTGCTAATTTGCTGGACAGGTAAGCTATACACATAAGCCTGCACACGTACCGGTTACAGTTACTTTCCGATGCTGCACACATACTTACGCACTCACCAGAAGAAAGTAAACAAGTGTGTGCAGAGTTTAGTAGTTTTCTGGGCATTAAAAACAACAATAAAAGGAAAAACAAAAACGGGTTGTATGAAGTGAAGTTTTTGCCACATGTGAGTGTGGGTGTGTGAGTAAGATAATTGATTTTGACAAAAAGATACTGCACTTTAAGGCAGCAACCACACCGTGCGTGTATGTGTGTGCATTTGTTATCCCTAAAATTACACATAACAAAAAAATTGAGTATATTCGGGTATATTTTTCATCTCATCTTCATAAATTTTACCATTAAAATAAAACAGAAAACTAAGACAAACAACAAATATATAAATAAATTGACACCGATATTTTTTACCTTTAAATCCAAAAACTAAGGTTTAAAAATATTAAATTCAAGAAATGTTAAATATAAAGCACTGACTCGAATGTTCGTTAACGAAAGGGCTTATTTTGATATAAATAATTCCTGTATATAAGAAGTTTCCCTGATCCGAAATCTGCTCTTTACTTTTTGTTCTTATTTTTGATGAACAATAGAATTATACCAAAGTTCTTCTAGAGGAAATTATATCTATTTGGTCTTCTGTTCACTGAGGATTTAAAGTCTCTTGCAATTAGATTCGGCTGTGGCCAATGAACACACAAAAAAAGACCGCTTCAACAATAAAAAAGAAAAACAAAACAGAACTCGAAATTGAGAGAAAAAGGTCACGGCACTTGCTGCTTGCTTGCGAAGCTTTAATGGGCCGCCTTGGGTTAAAAGCAAACAACAACAATGCAAGCGGACACCTTGTTAGCCCCATCTCACTCACTCTCTTGCCGTCTGTCCCTCTCTTTTGTATCTGCTATTGAAAAATAATAAAGATTTCTCTGCAGTTGCAGTGTTGGTACTGCTCTGCTGTCGTCACAGTAATCAATAATTATAATTATCGAAATCAGAACAGCGCCAAGCAGTCTGTCTCTGTCTTGAATCTGACCTCCTTCCACTGCGCCCTTCGCCCTCACATACATATGTATTTACAGTTGAACTTCCTTATTCGCTGATCAAGTCGACTTTATATTAAAATTATGTTTACTAAGTTCTTTGTTTGATTTACTATGGATTTTTAGAGCTTTAAAATAATAATTTCCGTGTGAGAGTTGTTATAAGTTATAAAATATTAGGTTCCAGTTAGATTACATTTATTTCTTATTTAAAATATACTATTTAAGTAAAAGGAATTTGGTCCAAAAAAATATGTAAAAGGTTTCATAAAAACTGCATTAATAATCAATAAATTAAAGTTGTTTGGTGAATAACTAAACAAGTTTGAAATTGATTTGTAATAAACAAACTTAATAAATAAATTGGGTTGCTTATTGGGGCTTTAGCATATTTATAAATTTAAAAAATGCATAAAAAATTGAATTCTTGAATTACCTTGTAATAATCTGTGAACAAATTTAGGGACGTTCCACTGTATCAAAGTTTTCTGTTTCAGTTTGCCTTTGCATATTTTCTCACAGTTCCCGCGATGCTAAAAAAAAATGTAAAAATTTCTTGCAAATACCTGCATATGTATGTATGTGCACACACATATTTTTATGCCTCTGCTCTTGTTGCCTTTTGCAAAATTTGTATCGAGTTACTTCGGTGGCTGCTCTCATTTGCATGCCGAGATACTCGTACCCAGTTGCTCTGGTTGCTGTTTTTCCAGTGATTATTTCTTGTGTCGCTGCCGCTTGGCGTTGCAGCAACTAAATTGGCCTTAATTGGTTGCCTTTTTGTTGCCAATTTTGTTGTTTCGCCGCTGCATTTGCTGTTTTTGTTGCCGCTGTGACCATATTTCTGTTGTCTCGGTCTCTTATCGGTCGTTGCCGGCCGGCTGGAAGCACTTTTGGCCACTTTTGGCCACTTGGCAGAGTGCAGGCCACTTGTGGCATGCAGTCGAGTGTAATTTTTTATTTGCTACCTTGTTGCGCTGCCCTTTTAGGTTGAGTCTAATTGCTGCGGAATTGGTTTTGTCCTGGGAAAGTAACTTTAAAGATGGTTTACTGCGGAAGTTCCTGTAAAACTAAACATAAAACAAATATAAGAAAATATAATATTTACAGCTTTTGAAGAATTAATTAACAAGCTAAGTAAATCAGCATAAATGCTTTCGTTTCAAATTAAGTTTACATATTACTTTTTAATTGTTTGTGTTCATGGGTTTAAGAACGGTAAACTGCACAGAATGTTGTTCCAAGATAAGCTTTAAAGACACCAGAAATAAAGTTTTTACTTGTTTTATAATTATGTTGCATCTTAGCTCTAAAAACTCTACGTCTAGGGCATTAACCGTTCGAGGCGTTATATCGCTAATGCGATATTTCCCAATTTTATTTGTTTTGCCTGTCTGCTCGCGTTTTTGTGTAGCGTTTTTCCTTGCATTTTTTATGCGGTTTGCATGGCTTATTTGATTTAATTAGCCAAGCAGCCAGGCAGCAGCCGGTGAGCCGAGTTTTCATTATTGTTTGCAAATTGTGGGAAAAAATGCATTAGGCCCCCGCCACAGCCGCCGACAGGCTGCGTTTTATAGTCGCAAAAGTTTTTGGTGGCGATTATGCAATCGAAGCTCAGGAACCAGCCAATAAATCAAAATGCCATTCTCAAGACTCTGGCAACTGCTGCAAGTGCCACATGGCCACAGGGAGCAGCAACGATGCACTGAGCGGGCCCAGTATTCAGAGCATGTCAATGTGGGCCTCCGGTAATGCTAGCCACCTCCATCTCCACCTCGATCTCCCCGTGTTGCAGCAGCTCCTTTTTACCTTGTCGTAGGCCCACACATATTTAAGAGCAGTGAAAATTCTCTTAAAACTAACTTGTGTGAATTTTATAAATCGATTAACATTCATTGTGCAGATTTGAAAGGATAATCCTTTAATTAGAATAATATAATTTTAAATAATAATAAAACTCTAGCTGTACAAAATTATAATCTTCAAACTTTGAATAACAAAAGTTAGAACTTTGTTTTCTGTGCACGACATTTACCGTTTCGACAAGGTCTGCCCGGCCGGCCAGCTGCCAGTCGGTCTCAATCTCCCAGATTCTTGCCACTTGCTCCGAGTGCCTGCCACATGTGCCACCCATTGCACAATCGCAGAATCGCCGCCGAATCGCACAATGTGCGGCTGTCCCCGCTGTCAATAAGCCAGCCTAGCTAGTTTATTGAGTCGTCCGGGTCTCCGGTTGCCCGGCTCTCGGTTAACCCAACCAACCTGTCATGCCCACGCGTCGAGGCCAAGTGTTTGGGCCCGAAAAGCATCCGAGTGGCCATTCATTTTGTCACACTATACGATATATGTACATATGTGCCTACGATATGTGCTGCATACCCAACACTCTCGAAAGGGAAGTGTTCTGCCAGTGTCCGAGGTGTGAGAAACGGTAAAGGTATCAGTTAACCACTCCAAGTCTTGCAAATCACCAAAGAAAACATTCTTAGCAGTGAAATATGCAAATCCTTCAGCGTTCTCAAACTAATTGGAATGCATTAAAGTACTATTATCTCACCTATTTTTCCTAGCATTAAGGTGGGATCTGAAGGATATCTTGTGAGTTTATATTAAGTTTCTTGATTGGATTCGATTTTGACTTGGAGACTTTTATTTTATGAAAGTAGAGATAAGATGAAAATATGATGAAATTGTAAATATCTCAGATGAATCCCTATTCGAGGTTTTTAGGCAGAGATTCTTGAGAGTTGTAGTACTAGAAGAACGAAATAGAATTGGAGTTACTCTTGGGTAGTTCCATGGTCGAGTGCCAATGTGCGGGGTCAAGAACCCATAGGCTGACCCACTTGCCGCCAGCAGGCCACTCCGCTCACTTAGAAACACCTCGTTCGGACTCGGATGCGCTTTAGAAGCCTCCTCCTACATGGAATACTTACATCGACTAGCAGCCTGATCGACTGACCCACAAAGAGCCTTTTGGCCGGAGGGGAAAATGGACTTAAATATAGCTATCAGCTCGGCTTTAAGTGGCAGTCGCTGCCGCCTGAGAAAATTTATTGAATCTCATTGAGCAGCTTTCTATACTTTCTCGCTCGCGCACGGCCAAGGAAAAATGAAAATAAAAAAATATAAATATAAAAAATCGCAAGCGATTTGTTTATTGCGGAAGAAGTGAAAAGTGCGGCCGCCGAATCGCCCCGTCTTTCTGGCGCGTGCAAATTAATTTGTCTTAGACATTTCAAAGGCATCTCATGGATGCGTATCTCGCGGTTTTTGTGGTCACTCGGCTATTTACATTTCATGCCATATCGATATATGTGGTCATGTGGCTAGATATTCGATGAGTCTTCTTTTCCTTTCGGCCACAAAGTGCGTTTTAATTAACCCAAGTGGCGACCTGGCCAATTACTTTTGCCAGCTTCTGAGGATCGGGGACTGCCTACTGCCTCGCAGTCGCACTCGCAGTCTGCGACCTCAACTGGGATTCGCAATGACTTTCACTTTCCCGCCGGGCTTAGATATTTGCTGGGGCTTGGAGAAGGGGTTAGGGGGTGTACGGTATACAGAGGCCCAAGCAGCGGAGGGTTAATGAGGATGCCACATTGCTGCACATTTCGTGCCGCTTCATTGTGATTATCTTGTTGAAAAGATTCAAACTGTGGCAGCCGCTTTCATGTAATTTATTTGTTTATTGTCTTGGCCAGGGCAAGGCCTCAGCTAACACCCGCACCTCGCACTCACTCCGCCCAAGCGTCGAACCCTCTGACGGATCCAACTACCCAACTATCCAGAGATCCAGCCAACCTAAACCTTTAATTTCAGATGGGCGGCGAGCGTGATTCGTGAGTCGATACTATAGGGTAGTACTTGAAAAGTCAGTCAATCGATTTGGTAATGATATTAAATCAAATGAAAAGATGTACGATATATACAATTAATTAAATAATATACGTATTCTGGATGGGCAAACTTCTTTTATCATTTATATTCTTTATAACATTTTTCATGTCGAAAGGATAATTTATAAAAATAATATGCATCCTATTAATCTACTCTTAAATCAATGTTCATCTTCATCTAAAAACTTGATAATTGTTAAGTGAGTAAACCGTGATCACGAGACCATCTTCGGAAAAGTACAGGAGTCCGCTGCTGTTACACTTGCACTTGCCATTTGCTACTTGTACCGCTGCCGCTCGTTGCAGCTCCATGTTGCTGCCTGTGTTTACCTATCGTCTCGTTTTGTGTGGAACCGTTCAGCGTTGTCCGTCCAACAGAGCCACGGAGTCTTTGAGTCCGCCAGTCCATCAGTCAGTTGAGTTGGCCCGCTTGTCGCTCCGTTAGCTCGTTAGAGCTGAAGATGAACAAGTTTTTCCTAGACTCATTTCTTCATGAAGCCAGGAAGCCAGCGATTTCTCATCTTTGTTGCCTCGGCTGCTCTGGTTGCCTCTCCGTTGTTGATGTTGCAGTTAGTGCTTTCCCTTGCTGCACCAGCCGCCACCCGCAACCTCTGCCCCCTAAAAAAAAAAAACAAAAAAGAAAAACCACACACACACTAACAGCTCAGGCCTAATTAGCTCCACGGCATTAGCTTTTCTGGTACTTTGGAATCTCTGAATTGGTAAGATCCATCCCATGCACTTCACTTGTTGTTTCGCTTTCGTTCTCACATCCCGCCGCTAATGTTTTCCGTGGCACTGAGCTCTTCCAGCTCGCATTTTCGCATACCTATTTTTCACTTCATCAAAAGAAAGTTCCTGGCGATATTGGGTCCTCAAATTTAACGCTCAGACCGAGAGGTAAAGAAAGAAGAGAAGTGAAAAAATGAGATGAAAGAGTTAAGTGCATTTCCTGGAAACAACGTTTCCTCTGCCACAGCTAGCAGAAAAGCCAGTTCGCTTTTCCTAACTTTTCCGCACTTCGGCAGCTTTCAACTTGTTTTTATTTTGTGACTCTAAAGTTTTGTAAAACGAGGAGTTCTAACCCGAACCCGAAGTTGAACGATTCTTTTGTTTTATATGTTATGCAATCTTCGAATAATATGTTTTTAGAAGCTAAAAGGCTGAAATTACGAATGTTAAACTATTTAAAATATTACTGATTCAGGTTTCTGTATATTTATGGTTGAGAAATTCAAAAAGGTCTTTGAGAAAACCTTAATCAATCTACCAAAAGGAATGAGAAGGGGAGGTATGTTGCTTTTCTGTCTTTTAAAGATATGGCTTAAACCTTACCAGGAAAAGGTTCTCTGTTATAAAAGAAAAGGGTCATTGACGACCATAGGTCAGTATGAACCAAAAATTGAAAGCTATATTCATTTTATTACAAATAAACTCCAAACTTATTCGTAGTGTCGATAGTCAAAGGCAATTATAATATTAAAACCGACGTTGTTAGGTTTTGTGATAATTTATTTGTTTATTTGTGATTCCAAAAATGTATTTTAATAATGACTGAGAACTTTCATCATTTTTAGGGCTTTAAAACTCAAAAGTCGTTCTTTGTGGTGGCCATCTACAAAGCCATCTTCTGTTTGAATGCATTTGTCTCTCCACTTGGCTGAATCTTCCACCTTCTCCAGCCGGCGGCTGCTTGAGTCATGCGATATGCGAGAGAAACAGAAGATCGGACCAGAGAACCCGATCCGTGGATCAGTGGAGTTTGGTTGGGTTTTGGCCGAGACTCGAGTTGAGTTAGCGCGGGTACTAAGTGGAGCCAAACTCGATTTCAGTTGCCGCTCCGCAGCAAGTTTCTTTCCGTTTGTTTTCGTTGGCTGCGTTTTGGCCACATTCGCTGCTCGCTGGCCTGGTCGCTTCTCACATGATTAAGCCAGATTGCTTTCAGCTGGCAGCCTCAGAGTCGGAATCGGAGGAGAAGATCGCAGTCTCCGCTGAATCTGCGGATCTGCATGAGTTTCTGCCTCTCGGTTTCTGCACACTGCAGTTTGCCGTTTGCCTATTTATAGCTCGGCGCTTTGGACTTTGACCAGATCTTTGAGCCAATGACGCAGCTTCTTTTATCATACAGATAAAGAAAAGACGGTGGCTTTCTGTATCTCGAGTAAATATTGTCCTCCTCTTATAGGGTTTCTTAATTTTTAATTAGGATTTAATATGGTTTTTTTTAATTAAAACTTTGCTACCGATCGTAAAGCAAAAAAAAAAAAAAAGATTAATATGCAATTTGTATTGATTTGTAAATTGTTTTTTTAACTTTGGTTACTTGGTTACTTTGGTACTTAAACGACAACATTTGGAAAAACATTAACCAAAGAGATATTTACAAAATTATCGGCTTCTGCTAAGCTGAAGATGTCTTTCAAAACGTAAAGAAGATGTCTTAAAAAATCGTAAAATAGATTGGGGTCACAAGGATTGATGAGGTTGAAACGATATTCTATGGTTTTTTGTTTTTTGTATAACAACTGCTTTAAGTTCAAGAGATATTTGCGAAAGCAAAGTGATCAATAAAATTTAAAACCAATATGCTAGTAATGGCTAAAATTTTGTTTGTGTGCAGTGATTTGTGCTACGATTTACATCATCTGCATCCAGCGGGGGAATATGTTATGTGGCTGCTCGAGTGGCGGAGTTCAGGCCCTGAGAGGTCGTAGAAGTCGCCGGGTCCATGGCGAAATCTTTAGCACACTCGAGCTGGCTGCATTCTGGTGGGGAGGAGGAGCCGAGAAGCGGAGGCATCTTCTGCCCCGAGACCGTTGCGAAATGCAAATATCAACAGATGAGCAAATCGTTTCGTTATTTCTTTGACAGCACAGCGCAAACGTTGCATCAAAGTGGGTAAACAAAGGCCTTAGTTGTCGATGGCGGAGATGATGGGTTTACCTTGGAGCCCCGCCGGGCGGAGAATCCGATTCAGAAGATCTGGCTGCGGCTGATGAACGGTTGACCCAGTCGAGTGGACTTGGATTTGGCCAGCGAATGCATTCTGCGAGCGACTCCTCGGACTCTAATTCAATTGATGCTAATTGCTAATTGCATAATAATTCATTCATTCGGCCTCGGACTTCCGCATTGCAAAATCTGTGCTACGAATGCAAAAGTCCCTCCGCACAGGTCTTTAATTAAAGCCAATGAAGAGTTGTTGGCCATTGCAAACAAACACTTTGTGCAGCGGCGAAGTGCCAAGGAGGCGTTTGCATTACGAGCACCGAGTGTGGATTACTCATACGCCCCATCGTCCAGATGGACACGCCTCCCCCGGTGAATCAATGGCAACGCCCAGGTTTTGTGAGCATTTTCCCTGCGTCATGGCTCGGAATCACATGAGTTGGAAAACTGGCAAGGAGGCCAAGTCGAAGGCTGGCATATTTATTGCCCAGCATTGATTCTGCTCTTAACTGGGCTCTGGGTGAAGATCTGGCTGATTGCGCAGCTTATTGGCCGTTTGAAATTTAATTGAAAACGACTAAACCATTAATACCGAGGAGAAATCATTGGAACGTGGCTGTGTTTTCATATTTCTTTCTCACAAATGCAAATTTCATGATTTAAAATTCAAATATCAATGGTATTTAGACCTTTATAACTATAGTAAAATAATATATCTTTACTTAAATTTAAGATTTCATTTAAAATAAAACTAAAAAACTTGTCTCAGAGAAACATTTGCAATTTAAATTTAATTGTGAAAAGAGCTTTTATTATTCGAGGACTAGTATGTGCTGTTTTCTTTTTTTGGCATCCGTTTTTTCTGGCTTGTTAATTTTCACTTTGTCCGGCCAGCGGAAAATCACGAAGAAGGAGAATCGGAAAACCTTTTCAAGTTCATGGCTAGGAGCGAACAACAAATACGAACAACGCCTGAGAGCTGCAATTTCTGAATTAGCCAAATTACTATTATTTGCCGCAGCCCAAGCACAGATACGAAGCCAAGCACACACACGTAAATACAGGCTCTCATAGATTTAAAACCAGACACGGATACACTGAGACAACAACTGTTTAAGAAGGTATTCTTGATAAGGACTATATGACATTATATTAATGCTTATATTATTATCATTAATAAATTATATTTTGGTAAGAATACATTCCTAAATCCACAATTTCCATGTTTTATATTTATTTCTCTCAGTGTGCTGACACAGCCACAGCCTTGTCTGTCTGGCTTTTCGCCTTGGCTCTCAAATTTTTGGCCCTGCATTCGGCTGAATGATTTAATGTCCTTTTTGGCAGCCACACCCCGAAAATCTCACCCCAAAAAACGCTCTGCAGTTGTGCAAAAATGTTGTTGTCTAGACTGCGGCAAATGAACTTTATTTGGTTTTCCCCTATTCTATTTCTCTCTATTTTTCTACTTTTCTATTTCTCATTTATTTTTCGCGAAAAGTGAGTGTTTTTTGGCGGGGCATGCTCCCTCTGCTTTAGTCGGGCGGGAGCTTAAGGACCTTCCCCCAATTCAATTTATAATGCCGCGACATTTTGCACTTTGCTTGGCTTCATGTTTGCGTGACTCCAACAAAAAGAAACAAAAAATTAGCCAAATGATAACATTTTTTTCTTGTTTTTGTATTTTTATTTCAATTTTAATTCAAAGCGGATTTTGGCATTACCTTGGCGGGGTCTTTGTTTCGCCTGGGGAAATGGAAATGGCAGTCGGGGTTTCGGGACTCGGAGGGGTTCAATGGAGTTCAGTTTTGATATTTGCGTGTGCCTGGCCGCAAAAACTTTTCGAACCACGATGCGCATTGCCGATAAGGTCGCTCTCCCTCTCTCTGTCTCTAAATAAAAGGGTTTTGCATTGCATAACACCATCAATCTTTTGACCAGGCCAAAAGCACTGGCTCTCTGGGAGGATAGGCTCTGCCGCAGGCCATATATCATTCACAGTGTCTGGCTCGCTTAACAACATGCAACACAACACCGAGCAGCACGGCACAGCTCAGAAATGGAAAACAGCAATTAAAGCCCGTGAATTGACAAGAAACTGCAGATCCAAGCAATATTTGCGAACAATTGTAATCTGGCAGAGACAATTGCGGCTTTGTCTTTTTGCGAATTCAGGGTGAGGCTGCCGGCGAAATGTTGGCCAAATTGTGGGGTACTTTTCTGCCATGATTTGCCATTATTTCTTT
The DNA here is from genome assembly GCA_008042735.1 of Drosophila leontia. Lineage (NCBI taxonomy): Eukaryota > Metazoa > Arthropoda > Insecta > Diptera > Drosophilidae > Drosophila > Drosophila leontia. The sequence goes on along the minus strand of VNKB01013703.1, from coordinate 40,178 downwards.
TGGATAGTTAAAAATTCAATTTGCATATTAACCCAAGAAAAGGGAATGCAACGAGCTGGAACCTTCAAAATAATTGTTTCTAAACTCTAAAAAAATTAACTGAAAGACTCAATGAGAACTTCGACACTTTCATTCGGAAATCTACTCATATTTGCAGGTTAAGTGAAATAGTACTATTCGCAAGGGAATCTTGGGCTATTTTAGCTAAAGTCATTGAAGTTAATTCCTCTACTATAACATAATTTATAGTCCTCATTATTTGGTTCTCTCTTCGCTGATTGAAGGTCAACAGCAAAGAAAATAAACTGAAATAAAATATAAATTATAAATTGTGCACAAATTGCGATTAAGGTCAAGTTTGAGTTGTGTTTTTTTTTTTCTTCAAAAGCAGCTGCTTAACCTGCTTCGAGTGGAAATCCCCTCTTCTCCGTGAACTCTCATTTTAATTGCAGAAACGGAAACAGAAACACATTAATTTCGGGCAATTGAGCCACGTAATTAACAGAGATGATGACGATGCTGTAAGGTTACGAGGAGTCACAAAATTGCACCGCCAGCAAATGATTCTCGATTCTGCAACTTCCACATCCACATCCACAGAAAATCTGCAACTGAGTTGCGAGTTCATAAATTTTGCGGTTTGTCGAACCTTGGCCATAACGGTATACATATATATAGTGCAACATGCTGCGATTCTGCCGTGTTTGCTTTTTGAATCGTTTCGGTCTCTTTTGTTTTTTTGCCAGCTCAATGTTTGTGAATGAAATATTTGAATCGGCAGAAGCAAGCGGTTTTAAATCGAACAGAGTCTGTTATATGGCTGAGGATTGCAGGGGTAAATGCGGTAAATCATGCGGCACGAAATCGTATTATTATTTTACGAAGATTGAAATTTAAGGGTCACATTCTAGGGAATTTTTTTTACTTCTTTTTTGATTATAATTTAAACACTTGGAAGCAGTTGATGGCATTTTAAATATTTTAAAAAGGATAGAAATAATAAGTTAGTTTGTGTAATTCATTCAGGCTTATTTCAGTTTCATTTACCATAACCATCTCTTAACTAATAATTTTCCATTAATCTTAGAACCCAAAGAGAACTCGGTGTAATTAAATTTGACACTAATTCCATATCTCTGACTTCCCCTTAATCAAATCCGGCAGTAGAATTTCCATTAATTACCATGGCCGGTATCTTAAGTCTAAACTTCTTGCATAATTTCCATGGAAATGGCAGATTAAACACAAAACTTAATTTTCTACAATCGCTTACACTTCTCCGCCGCTTGTTTTGCTTACTTTCGCTGCCAAGCCGCAAAAAGCAAGAAAAACGAGCAAAACAAACGAAATAAATAAGACGGCAATAAAACCGATAAAATACACATAAAAAATGTAAAAAATAAATAAAATGCTTAGGGGGTCGGTCGGTCCCGGTGCACTGGACTCTCCTCCGCCCTCTCTTTACCTTGGCCACGCCCACGCAGCGTTTTGGCGATTTCATCGAAATGCGCATAAATTTGTGGCCAGCACTGTGGTTTCTGCGGGCTTTCAGGCAAGTGAGACTTTTGTGGCGCCCACTGTCCATGTGGGTGGTCGCCGGCGGAAAATTGGAGAAAAGATCATTTGCATCTTTCTATCCGGTTTGCAAGTGTGTGTTTTGAGACACTGAAAAAAATATAGTAAAATTTTTTAAACATTAAATGGTATTTATAAAAGTATTTAATGATAGAGTATTAAAAAGTAGCTCAAGGATTTTAGTTCCTATTTAAAAATGTAATGTTATAAAAAGTTCTTTTAAAAAGTAAGAAAAAACGAGAATTCTGCAAAGCTATGTAGTAAGAAAATATTTATTAACATTTAGACATTAGGGTACTTCTTAATAATCCAAATAAAAGTCACTGAAATCCAAAAATCATATTTGCCACTCTAAAAGGATTGTTTCCTGTGCATTTGTGTGTTTGGCATCGATTTCTAAAGCAAGAAAATTTGCATTTAATTGGGCAGATCTGCAAGCAAAAAAACAAGCGGAGGTGCGACTGACTGTAATACATTCTGCTTTGAAGTGACAACCTCTGACCATTTCTCGAGGAGCCTGGGAAAACGCAGCAGATGAGATTTGGCTGACATCAATCAGCCGGTGATCTTTGCATTTGTCTGTTTTTCTTTTGGGGGGGCCGGGGTTTGTTATTTTATCTGCGACACGATGACGTTTTCAAAATTGAAAAAGACAAAAAACCGAAACAAAACAAAACGAAAGAAAAAACCGATGAGTGAAAGTACATTTTCGTATGTTGTGCTGCAGTTGTTGTCATTTCATTTCATTTCGTTTCGTTTCGGCCGTAATGTGTGTAAAGTTTGCAACCGTCGACAGACGACTTCTCATGGCTGTTTGTCTCCTCGTCTTTTGATTGTCTGGCGATAGCCAATTGAGATTTTCATTTGTCAGTCAAAACAGTCGAACACACGGCAAGAGCGCGCCGAGCTGCACAGAAGAAACAGAAGAAAGACGACGAAAAAGACGCGTCTGTCAATGACACAGAAAGAGAGTTTAAATCTTCGGGGCCCGAGCATGATATGTACTTGTTACTTTGTTACTTGGCTTCACCGTCGCCGTTGCAGTGAGACTGATTAGACTTTTGCCGATGTATCGGCGTTTCACTTTCGCTGATGCTGCTGGGTCCTCGGTTTCTTCTGCGTCATCGAGAGATTTCCAATTCTCCAATCTTGGGCACGTGCTTCGCTGCTGGGAGTTCCAGAAAATCTTGGCCAGATAATCGTCAGTCGGAAGTGCACTGCCTCATCACTCTCGCTGAGAATCTAGAGGGGAAATGGCCCTCATCATCTTAAAAGTGTTGAGCTTTAAAGACTGTAGATGAGTGGTGGCTAGGTAATACATGACATGTCAGAATTGCAGTTATGTAAAGAAGAAATATATGAGTATTTTGTAGCATTGCATAAAATTGTCATAAAATTACGGTTTACATACTGTGTGGTAGAAGTCCGACAGAGAAATGTGTTCCAGTTTGTTCCAGATCGACTCGGCTGTTGATGCTGACCAAGAATTTATGACAAGACGTGCAAACTTTTAACTAAAATTATAATACCCTGCTAGGTGATATACGTCGATCCTTATAACATTTCTCATTTAAAAATTTGGTTTTTATATCATTATTATGGAGACTATATCCCAAAAAGTGCAACTGGCATGGGAAGGTATGTCTGCCAAGTGGCAGAAGGAAAGAACCTGGCCCACCCTAGAAGAGGCCACAGAGGCTTATGGCACGGCTGAACAAGAACACGAAAATGCGACATTTTTCATACAGGACCTCGAGATACAGGTCAAAGATCTGGAGAGCCAGCTGAAACGCCTCAGCAGAGAGCTGCTGGAGGATCAAAGGAAGATCCAGGCGGATATTATCCGTGACCAGATTGCAGGAAAACAAGCTGAAATTCTATCCTGCGAGGATAGACTCGTACTCATTGAGCAGCGCGTGCAGCGACGTCGTGAGATCTACCAACATCTTCTGACCGTTCACAATCGAAAGATCCAAAAGGAGCGATTCCCAGATAGGGAATGGCCGCGTAGACAAAGCCAGTGTGTAGGGCCTCCGGATGAACCCGAAAAATCGGATGAAGATGAGTATTAGAACGAAGCAGCTTAACGGGAATAATGGGAAGGGAACGATGATTAGTATCTAGTATTTAGCATTCATAGTTTATTTTGAGATTCAATTAGCTTTACTGAAATGTGCCAAAAATATATATATTCTGAAGATACACGGTATCAAATATGTCTCAATGGAATACAAAAAATAGTTCTCATTGCTAAAGCCCATGCTGTTGGAGAGTTTTTTCTCTTTGCAACCAGTAGTCAAGCTCCGTTGAACTCTTTTCTGAAACAGTGACCTCAGTAAATTCGTTTTTAATGATTCAGAGACTTGTCCTTCAAAATTAATTACGCCCTTTACTTTACCACGAGCGGTGGAGTGTACCTTACCTCAGTAAAGTTGGCTTCGAATGTTTGAACTTTACACTCTGCACATAAATCTCGGCTAGGCTCAGCTGAGCCGGCTAATTACGCGGGCAATCTTTTAATTATGGTCCAGCAATTTCGGAAAATGAAATGAAACAAAAGCGACCCACAAAAGATTTGTTAGTGTTTTCCACATCTCTTCTCCGGGGGTCTCCTCCACCACTCTCATTACCAACGATTCTTGTCACTAATCACAGTGCTGAAGAACAAAATAAAAAGACACACAAATGCTAAAAAAAAAAAAAATAAAAATAAAACATCAACAAATGTAACTGGGTCAAGTTGTTGTTGCCGCTGCTGCTGCTGACGAAAAATACAAAATAATTGTGGAAAATCTCAAGATCTTTTTATCTGCGGTTTTATTTTGTTGTCTTTCGGTTTTGTTTATTTTCGTTCGCTTAATGCGCCGGCGGTTGGCGGCCGGCTGGAGCGGAGTGCCGAACTGGGGAACTGGGCCGAGTTTCAATTAAGTTTTCAGCCCGAAGCCGCCGGCCCACGCCCCCAGGTGGTTCGGTTCTCCCAGCCACCTAACGCACTTGAGGAGCGCGGAGAAAGGCTTGAGAACTCGGTGAGAATGCCCAATTAGGGTGTATTAGACAATTAGAGGTAATCATCTATTCTGGTAATTACCTTTTCAAAATTATTATAATGAATTCAGGTAGGTGTTTCCGCTTTTGCCTACGAAGATTGATCAGGACCCCATTTTTCTGAATCTTTCTCTTTCTTGTATTCGTATTTTATTTTTAGTTTTTCGCCAGTCCAAAGTTAAGTTACCTTACGTGTTTGCATTGTGGTAAAATTAATATTCAAATGATTCAATAATCGTTTTACTATAAGCTTTAATGGTCTCTATCTCTGTTTATTGATTTATGGGATTAATTATTGCAATTGTTTGTAGACAGACGAATGTTTATTTTAAATTGTTTGTGTCCGAAAGCCAATTTGCTTTTCATAACAAAAATATTTGGAAAAATAATCGAAAGATTAGCTTTCAGCCAACGTGGTCTCACTCCCCCTGTAATTAGCCGCCCGCGAAAAACAACAAAATTAAGGATGGAAATGGCGAAAGGTGATTTCTTGCGATTTTTCCGACTGACATCCCAAGCGGGTCCATTGTCCAACTGGACGGGAGTCAATAAAAATTATTTCGCGAAAGTTGTCGCACAATATGGCCGCGCACAGAGTGTTTACTTCATTTTCATTAAGTTGTATTTTTTAAGTTTTATTTTCTCCGACTTTTTATTAGATTGTAATGTTTAAAGCCGCTGCTCCGACTGTGCCTGCCACTGCCAATAGCCAGTCGCCGCATTTCGCAGCCATAATTCAACTAATTAAATGCACATGAAAAATTCAGCACTCCAAAAGGCAAACTTGACAAATGGTACCAAGTCTTGAGCCGAGCTTCGGATGGAATACCACAGCCAAAAACTTTGGATGAAACGCACTGCGAAATGTTTTAAATTGAAATGCACGTCGAAAGGAATTACTGAATTTTTCAACAGGTGAAAGAGTTTTGGCTGGAGATTGGAAATAGTTTGAATTAGTCATGGGAAACAGAAATCATCCGATGCTTGAGAGATTACATGGCTCGAAGATGATGTTAAACCTAAAGGTTAGCTTAGATTAACTACTCTTCCCTATAAAAATCTGTCTCCTGCTTTTTTTCTTACGTAAAAAGGTGCCTATCCTTACCTAATTTTGTATTTTTTGCAAGCGACACTCTATACTCGCGGTAAAACACTTTATTAGCTACAAATTTAATCTTAAGTGCCTGACACTTTGATTTAAAGCTAAAACTTAAATTTCACCTGTGATGGATTTAGTACTGCGATGAAGATTTCCCTCCAGTATTTACAACCCAAGTTAATTTTGAAACAATCTGGTCAATTACCCGATTATGGTCAAATCTCTGGATCTTCGCCGGGCCACTTAATGGAATTAACCAGATTAGCCACGGGCCGGTTCATATGTTTTCGATGCTTGTTAATGGCGGCCTAAGACGTCGAATCCGAGAAATGGTTTTCCCAATCAATTAGCTCTGACCTCCAGCTGCCCTTCGGACCTGCGCTCGCCGCTGGAGTTTTTCTCCATTTCCCCGCATTTCTTCCTCATCGATCACCCCGCCTATCCGATTGGCGGCGATCGCCGACACGATATTGCCCTAGGTTTGGGCTTCCGAGTTCCGACTGGCCAACACAAAAAAAAAAAAAAAAAAAAAAGAAATGGTAAAGAAAAGAAAATAGGCAAAGAAAATCCCAAAACAACCCAAACAGCAGCCACAACTTGGGCGCAACTTTCACTAATTTTCAATGCGAGCAAACTTGATTTGTAAATTGCGGCAACAGGACGCACTCCGTTTAATATTTCTCACCCATTCTCGGTCCCACCGCGCCCAATGCCCAATCAATTTGACAATTTTCCACTTTATTTTCCACACTAATTGGAATGGACACGCGGGACAGTCAGCATTCTTTCCGGTTTTTCATTTCGTCGATTCACGATACCCTTTGAAGTGGTAAATTAACATTTGCCAAAGGTGTTTATTAATTTAAATACACATTTAATTAGTTGTCAATATTGGAATTAAATTACATTTTCCAAATAACATTCCTTAACAGATTCAAATAAAATAAGTTTACTGTGTTTAGAGCTTCTTCAAATTAATGTTCTAAAAGAATTGAGATTTAGTAAATAAGTTTATAAGTAATGTTTTAAAGCCAGGCTTATTAAGGAAAATAAACAAAGTACTTAATGACAACACTTAAAATATAAATTAGTGCATGTTTATATAATGAAACATGTTCCCAATAAATACATAAAATCCCTGGTTTTATATTCATATCTGCCCCAGAAATATCAGCGTTAGGGTAATTAAAGTTTCCATTCACTGAAAACTCAGACTTGCAACTTCCTTTGCGGCCTTCCGCTACAGTTTATCGTTTTATTATGACACGCAAATGGCAAAATTAGCAAAAATATTTGAACTGGGAGCCAGTCGGGTCTGCCAGAGCTGTTATAATTATAATATAAAGCTCGGCGCTCAGAAAACCCCATAATAGACTTGTCTCGCTCCCGGCCAAGTCGCAATGTTGGCCAAATCTTGTGGCGTTTTATTTTCATTTAATTACTGCCTCTGCTGCCGGCGCAGGCGCTGCTGTTTTGCTGTGGCTGTTGCATTAATTGGCTTGTTTTGCTTAATAATGATTATTGGTTTTTATGACTCTTTGATTATGCGATGATGCATCGAAAAAATAGAGTTGCTCCAAGTGGGAAAGTCTTGACTTTTCGTTCGGCTTTTTTCTTGTACACTTCTTCCAGCGGCTCTTGGCGAGGTGTTGAGCATTTTGTTGAAGTTGATGGCCTGTCAGTCAGTCAGGCAACTCAACTGCCGGACAGACAGCGGCGGTTAAAACGCCGGACTCTTTCTGTATTTGTATCTGCTTATGCCGGCCGATGGTGGTGTGCTGCTGTCTTAATTATGTAATGTGCGCTTTTGAAGACAATTTAAATGGTCGCCGCCAGTTCAGAGCTGTGGAAAACAAACACGAACTTCGGTGGCCCAGAAACGCCAGGAAGGCGGTCGTAAGCCAGGAAAATGCCAGTCGACCGCTGAGATGCTCTGAAACCGCTTCTCTTGGAGAAATGGGGGCCATTATCTTAATAACCATTATAGCACTTAATTGTTTATTGGTTTATTGGCGGGAAATGGTTTCTAGAAGCAATTGATATAAATTGGATATTAATGAAAATACAATAGAATATTCAAGATTTGCGATTTGAAGTTGGTTTTATAGTTATATTGGTTCAGGAAGGATTAATGTATCTTAAAAGGAAATAATAACCCAATTGTAGCTTAACAAAATTTAATAGTTCTTTATTAGCATAATGATATGATTTTATTTACATAATGTATCCCCTATTCTTTAGTAAAACCAAGAAAATATATCTATAGTTGAACAAGTTAACAAATAAACTTGTAGTGCTGGTATATAACTATAATATTCCAGAAATTAAAATAAAACGGAAACAAACTATTTAAATGCAAGCATCAATGATTCAGCTTTATACTAAGCCAAGAATTTTTTCAAAATCATATTAACCCATTAACTATGGGACCCTTACACCTTGCCCTAATATATAGAGTATTCATCGCATAATTATATGCACTTGATCGGCGGAGAGCGTGTGAGCGGGACGGCAAAATGTGCAACTGAAGTGGACAGCCAAGTGGACAGCGAATTATGAATGATTACGCAATGCAGCCTCATCGATGGAGCTGGAAAAACCGTTGCAGCAGCAGCAGCAGACCCAACCTGCCAGTTGCTCCTTGGTGAAGCTCTTGACCCCATTATCCATGGCACGCCATGGAAATGAAAAGCCAAAAGGCCGAAAAAAATAAAAATAAAAATACGAATCCAATCCGAGACAAATCTCGAAACGCTTCAGAAACTTTGGACGCCCCCAAAAAACTTGCGTTGCATTTTAATTGCTCTGTGATTAAGCGGCAATTACATAAAATTAAAAACAAAAGTTGATTTCAAACTAAATGATTACAGCAGCAGAGGCAGTCTAAGAAGAGAGCGAAAAGGCAGAAGGCCAGTGACTGGAAGAAAGTGCGAAGAGCGAAGAAAGCCAAAGAAGATACGAAAATAAAAAACGATTAGTTTCATTCGCTTAACAAAATGTTGAATAATTACAAATAATTATGATAATTCAACTAAATACCTGCGCGGGCGGTTGCATCAGCCCAATTTGCACCACTAACCCACCGAACCGCCGAACCACTTTAGCACGCAAGTCGCTCCACACTTGGCTGGTTAATTTATGTCATGATTCCGCACATAAATTCCAAAGGAATTCTCCTATAAATTACTGGGGCTTTTCCCTGTCTGTCGCCCTGCGTTTTGCTTCTCTAGTGTGTGTTTTTAGTTAGCAAAGATGTCAGCGATTTCGTTTTCTTTATTCCATACCCTAACCAGAGGGTATTATAATTTTGATCTGCAGTGAGTGAGATATATCTAGGTCTTAAAGAATATTATTTCTTGCTGAGAATAGTTTTAAAATTGCAAAAGAAGTTCCAACTTTTACTTTTTACTATATTACTTGTGTAAAAAATAATAAACCCTTAATACTGATAAAAGCTTTTATCTTATACTCAATATGTACTATTAATTATATACCATTATTTTCCTTCTTCTCCTAGGGTATCCAGCATTCGCTTTAAAGCCAAATAGCTTCCTTTATCGTTTGTTTTTATTTCAGCTTCTTTGGTCATGTGTGTTTTTCCTTCATTTTCCTGGCAACATTATTACGAAATGAGTCTTTTTCTCCGGTCTTGTTTTTCGTTCCCCGCGCTGCACCTATGAGATTTTCCCCCCCCCCCAACATGGTGGAAAGTCGTCGCAGAGCCAAAGATCCCCGTGACATTTCCCCATGCAAGGAGGAGGCCTCTTGAAAAAATACTTTTTGGCATGCGCTGACACGAAGAAAACATTAAACATTCTTTCGGGCTAACGAGAAAATTGAAGGGGAGGTGCCGGGGGGAAAAGCCGGGAAACCGCCGGGCTGCATCAATAAATTTAGCTCATAACGCTGAGTGACAGTAATGTGTCATCAGCGGGTGGAAATAGTTTCAAACGAAGTGGGAGTTTTGTGGGCGCGTATTTCTGTTGAATGAGAAATGTGTGTTTGTCTTGCCGCCGAGGTGGCGCATCCATTTGATCTGATTTACATGGGTTTTACGATAGATATATAGCTCGTCTAACCGCATAGATTCGGTCCTGGGTAAATATTTATCAAGGGGAAACGAAGGTGCCAATCAATTATAACAATAATCCGTTGGAAATGGTTCTTAATTCATTTTAAGGTGTGTGGTATAGGTATACTGACTCGAAAATATTTACGCGCCTTTTGTACTAATCAAACTCTTTATATTTTATTATTTCAGATAACAAATGGACAAGCCTGGTAAACTCTTTAGTACGTATATGTTTATGAATGAATGGATCTAAAGGCTTCTTAATTCATATCACTGTAAGTACATCGCACTTGAATTATTTAAGTATTAAAAGATTTTAATTATTATGCAATTCTTCTAAATATTATTGAAAGAAAATCCTTTTTTGGGTTTGTGAATTTTAAGAGACACATCTTCTTAATTTTTGTTTTGCAATGCACTTTTCGATCGTTGTAAAAGTTATTTCTTCAAGGGAGTCTTTTACTCTCAACTCTTGCCTTATATAATAATTTGTAATCCACTCCCACCTTTCGTGACGGCCAGTTCGAATGTATCCTCGAGATACTCAAGATACCTATAAATACCGTTTTTAATTTCGCCTCGTTATAGCACCGAACACCTGCTCTCGCTCCCCTGGAACTAATGAAATCATCAACCTGTGGCCACACAATCCATCAAATTTAAGTCCAGAAAGAGACAGAGAGCCCAAAGTGTTAAACAATTTTCCACAATCACAATCACAAACGCACACTCACAGCACACACACACAGTGTGCTTATGAGTATGCAAATGAAGTTTTTGACTTATGCCGAGTCTCGTTTGAGTTTTCGAGTTTCGCTCGTGTGCATAATTTAAAATAATGACGGCACATGAAACTTAATGCGTCTGCCCCGCAAGAGATCGATCGAGTGGCAGTGGCAGTGAGGCTGCGGCAGGTGAATCAAATTGAACCCGATGAGCCTGAGGATTGATGCCTGATGGCCGATGGCTGATGGCCAGCAACCGCACGCACCTCGGTCACGCATCCGAGGTGCAACAGGTGTCACTCTCACTCTCACCATCGCCATCACTATCACTTTTTTCGGCGGCGTGAAATATACCCTACATACATAACAATTAGCCAACCAAACGAACACCCAGCATCCTTGCATATCTGTGATTTGTGATCTGTGATCGCTGATCGCTACTGGCCATATATATATATTTTTACTTCGTCGCCTTTTTTTTGTCACTTTCCTTTTGCAATGCAAATTTCTCGTGCCGACTATTAATTGCTAATGGCAGTCAACAACCAAAAAAAAAAGGAGAAATAACCGTTAAGACAAACGCCAAGAAAAAACCAGCCATAAAAATCGTCAACCAAATGCGGCAGCCTGGCCAAGTCCCTCTGCGCTTTCCCCCCCCCTTTCGGCCAACTAAATTTTTCCACCGGCTGCTGATTTTCCGCTGCCCACGATCGGTGCTCATTCACAGTAGGCAGCAGCAGGAGCAGCTACTGCAGCTTATATGCAGATTTACTGAAAAGTTTCTCTGGGGGAAACTACCGCCAGGGTTTGAAAAATCCAGTTTGAGGATTTTTTTTATTAAGACAGGCTTCAGATGCTTCTGAGTTATGAATATTTACAATCGCTTAGGCTTCGATGCAGGCCAGAATAAGCTCAATGGAAACAAAATACGAATTAAAGAAGTGCAGAAAGGGTTTAAAAATAATATGTGTAAAACTAATCAGTACATAACTAATATCTATTTATTATATAATTAAATTATATTAGTTACTTCTTAATAATAATGATATAGATCAAGGTATTGTACGAGCACAACGTATTTCCCTTGATCTAAAGTTTTGCGCCTATCTACCGGTATTTGTTTAGCCACCAGAGCTGCGAGAAGTGAAAAAGATCCGGCTCGAAGGACTCATACTTCGGAGGAGGAATAAATTAAAATTCGAGATGTTTATTTGTATAATCATCAATACTATGAACAACTTTAAGGACAAGGAGAATCAAGCTAATTTTTCGATCTTGGCAATAGTTTATAAACTTTTTCCCACATAAATGATTTGGAAGCTGCGGTCAGGTCCGAACTCGGTGGCAACTGTGTGTCCTGCGGCAAAACAAAAATAAAACTTTCTTTGCATAGTCTGGATCGAATGGTCCTCCGTTCGACTCCCCCTACATGCCCCTAAACACCCAAAATGTGGCTATAACTCCCTCGATTCGGAGTTATCAGCGATCTTTAGACGTTGGCACGTTTCGTTCATTGCCTTGGCTGTGGTTGTTGTTACTATTGCCGCTGTTGACGTGTTGCCAAATGGCCATATTCAAGCTTTTATTGTGGCTCGTATTAGATTGCCATGGCCAATGCATAAATCTGTTATTGAATGCGAGCCCGAATTGGAATCGGAATCCGATCAAGAGCGCGTTTCCAAGAAAGCCAGCGGAAGGCCAAGAGTGAGAGACAGAGACTCCGGCCTGGGGCTAGCGATTCGCGCTCTTAATATCAATTCAGAATCAAAAATGTTTGGAATTTAAATTTATTGAACGTCCTTTATTTCAATAACAATATCTATATTCTTTAAGACAAATGGAATTGGAGATAATGTTTAATTTATAACTTCCTATACATCACATAGCTGCGTAAAGTGATCCATTAAGAAGCCGTTGCTTATAATTTGCAAGATAATTAATGGTTTAAAGCGTAGCGGTTGTTATGTTTTCCCTTAGATTAGATTGTGTAAACTGTTAACTAATGCTTTTTAATAGTTTCTAATTTGTTATGCAGCGCGTAAACATGATCCATTAACAAAACAATTGCTGTTTTGCATGATTTCTTTTGAACATAAAACGTACAGTATAAACTAATGGTAGCTTCGAACTCTGGCAAGATCCCTGCCAAGTTAATGTGCTAAAATGTACCCACTTACATATTCTTGTGTACCCATAGAAAAAGAGAATAATGTGAAAAGTTCTAGCCGGAGGTGAGTCACTAAGCTCCAATATAAGACACGGCTGCGGCTCTCAAAAGTCAACAGCATAAATCCCCCGGCATGAAAGCGATCTCCTATCGCCGTCCTAGCAGTTCTCCCTCTCGTTCTAATAAGCCAAACAATAAATCATCATTGGGGCTTATATATTCTTAGCAGATTTCTTTGCCAAAAACTCTGCTGACTCACGATCCCCGAAGAGCTTCAGGTCCCAAGTTCCCAAGTACCAAGTCCCAAGTCCATGTATACCAGAACCATGGCTTCCCCCTCCTATTCCCATTCCCATTCCCAGGCTGGAACGGCGCTTTGCTTTGTGTCTTCTCCGCGTCTCCGCATTCTCCGCAGCGATTCTTGGCTTTCCTGTTGTTCTTCTTAAACTAACCAATTTTGGCATGGTCAAAAAAAAAAAAAGAAACAAGAACCACCTCAACAACTTCAGGGAGCTCTGAGGAGAGGGGCCCCCAAACAGGATTGGGCACATTGCTGGACATCACGCAAGGAGACTGTGCCTCGTATTCACTCTTCGGAGGAAGGAGAAAGTCTCCACGAAGGGCGGCCAAGAATCTCCAAATCTGATTTCAGGCTCCACTTGAAGAAACACTACTAGTGATAAAATATAAAAAGTAGTAATAGTTATATTTTCTCGATTTGAAGAACCATTTAAACTATTCCTTAAATTCCTTAAAAGATTGTACTTTAAAGAGCTTGTATATATTCAGCCTACTTTGCCAAATGTAAATCATATTTTTGAAGTGCGCCCTTCGGCCAGCTGCCAAGTGGTAAGACACGATATTCTGTATATTTTTCAAGTAGCCAGTTGGCCAACAACGAAATTTGTTATGTGCCTTACATTAGTGGGTGCATGATGATGGCCCCTTCGGCAGTTCCTGCCTCGTACCTACCACTATTTTGGGTTTTTTTTTTTATTTGGCCAGTATTGTTTGGCAAACGGGCAGCAGCAGCAGAATTGACATTTCCTTTTACAACATCCAACAAGCTCTGCAAAATGAAAACGATAAATCAGCAACAGCAACAGCGGCGTTCGTTCCATGTGATTGTCACGCTTGAAGGACTTTTCTCGTGGAAAGCAGCAACAAACTACAACAATAAAAGCTAGGAAAAAACTTAAAACAAAAATAACAACGAAGGCGAAAATGAATTTGTTGCTTTTCTTGTTGGCCACCGCTGTTAACAGCATTTGTTGCAGTTGCTTTTTATGAACTAGGTTACTATGTTTGTTGAGTAATTGAGTTTAGTTTTTTCGCACACACGAATGTGTCCATTGTATTTTGATTTTGTTTTTATTGTTGTCGATTAGGAAGCTGCCTCACATGCAACTCGGTTTTGTTTTTTATGTTTCTTATATATATTTTTCTTGGCAGGAAGTGAGATTTTGCGAGCGGGACAGACTTTGTTACGCTGCCAAATGGGATTAGCCTTATAAGGCGGCAATATCCTTTGCGGAAGCTAATTAACTTGGTTGTTTTTAATTAAATAAGTCTCTTAATATAAATAGCAAAGCTAATATACATTATAATTAGGTTATTACACAAGGATTGTATCAATAAACTCTAATTAATTTTGGTGCTTGTATAAGAGCTTCCATGCAATTAATGAAAATAATTGAAAAAATCAATTTTTAAGAATGCATTAAAACAGGGAAACACTAGAGAGAAATGAACTATAAAGGTTGTGTTATTATGTTATATTTTTATAATAATACAACAAGTAATTGAAATATATTTTATTTTTTAAGCCCTAATTACAAACTATTTGTCTAGCTATAATCGTTAAGGAAGTATTCGTATTTTTACTGCGAAAAAATCTTTACATATCATATATAAAGTAATGAATCTCTAATTTAACTGCGACCTAAAGTCTTGACCTGCAATGTGTTTGCTAGTCGACTTCTCACTTCATTTTATTTGCAGCTCCTCGCTTCCTTCTCTTCGGTCACGTTCCAACTTCTCTTTTTGCCACTATCCCGTTGCCCCTTTCCTCTTTTTTCGAATGTCTGTTTTGTGATCTAATTACTGTATTTGCTGTCCATTTTGACTGCTGCCTCCTGTGTTTCCCCGCCGAATCCTCGCCTGTGTAAAGCCTGTTTAAAATCGTCGTGCTCCGCTAGTGACTCCTTCCTCTGCAACGGCACCCTCTAGCTGTGTTTTTTCATCTAACTAGGAGCTAGTTTCTATGGCTCTCTTTCAGATTTGTGTATCAATTTGGCGCATTTGCTTTTAGTTTTTGATTTCCTAAAAAAAAAAATCATGGAAGTTTCACTCTAGTAACGAAAGTACTCTAAATAATTAATTTTGTTTCGTGTATTTAATAAATAGCTTTACTAGTTCTCAATAAATAGGACATGTATATACACTTTTTGTTAAAGCAATCGCTTTATGCTTTCGTTACTATTTGGGCTTGTTTTGTTTTGTTTGTTTTTACATATATTTCTTTAAATAAATATCCCGTTATTGGACTTTGTACCTTTTTTCCCTAACCCAGAAATATCTCTGCATGTTCCCAATTTTCGTCACTAGCTGGGATTAATTTACACAGTGCTTCCTTTGAACTTGTGCCCTTTTTTAGTTATTTGATGATGACATCACTCGGCACTGCAGCTTCCGTTTAAGTTTAGCAAATAAGGAGGACTTCAATTTGATTTCTGCTTAAAAAGAGAGATCCCCGAATGCATTGCTATCTCGGAAATTTTGACTATCGCGGCCGTTTCGATTAAACGAATTTCCGTGACTGGATTATAAAAATATTGGAATCCATAAGGAAACCAATTCCGATGGCGATGACGATGTATGCATCAATTTTCACTTTCCACGATACAAGATACTTAAATACTTACTTATATAAGTGGTGTAGGTTAGAGTCCCCCGCGCAGAAGTCGAAAAAGAAATCCTTGTACGTGAGGTTTGTCTTCGAGGTCACGTGGGAAACGTTGGCAAAAAACACAACACGTCTTAACCGCCTGAAATTTCACCTCAGCTGCTGTGCAAGCCAAAGATTGAGATCCCCAGCAAAACACAAATAATGCCTGCATATTAAATTATGAAATAAACAACGCAAAAAATGAGGTTTATGTAAAGCCTTTGGGGAATACCTCTTGCGAATTAATTATTATTTATTAATTGTTATTCAAACAGTGTGAGCCAATCTTTGGTGATCTTTTGTTTCGAATTGTTTGCTTGTTTTGCATTGCGTGGATTTTGCAATTCGAGATGAAAGTTTGTCGCATGCATTACCGAGATTACATCACTGGCAAAATGAGATGGGGCTCGGGGCTGGGGTCTCCACGGGGGAGTCACCTCCCAACTGAGGCAGTCAGTCATTCAGTCAGTTCAGTTGGTCAAACATGTTTACATAAAGCTAAATATAGACACGGACAAATGTACGAACAGGACACTGGAGCAGGACGGGAAGTTACCCGGGACCCGGGACAGAGAAGGAGTCAGAGCCAGAGCCAGAGCCGGGCTCAGATGGACAGCCAGTCAAATGGTCTTGTTAATTTCCATTTTTCTATGCAAATTCCAACTTCCTCGACACAAACACACACGCAGGCTAGAGCTCACTACAAAAATGGCAATAAATGCAGGAGGCCGAAAATTTGACTTGCCATAAAAATTGAAATCCAAAATGTGGCAACAGAGGGAGAGGGACGATGGGTGCACAGTCAAAAATATATTTTTTTGTAGAAATTAATCAGGTTTTGTTACAATATAAAGCTATATGAAATTTCATAAACATTTAACATATTCATTTTCCGTTAAGAACTAACATTAAATAAGTTCTGCAAACGCTAAGCTCATTAATTTCCACTTCTAAAATCACCCATAATTTTGTATTAAATAACTATCTTTATTAGATCAAGTTACAAGTGATCTCAGTTTTTTACTGTGTTCAGTGGGCGTCTGTTAGGCAACCTCTGTGGGGGCAAGGAAAATGGGGAAAATGGAAAATATGCCACAGACACATGACACACACAGACAGGGACAGACATCATCGGCGGAGAAAAGTCAACGTGCAAAAATAACAAACAACTGTCAAATGTCTGACAAACGAGACAAGGAAAAAGACAAAACTTGCGCACAACCACCGGCAAAAATAATAATAATAACAACACGAGGAAGACGGCGTTGTGGGCCAGGATTAATGGGAAGCCAACCGAGACCAAAACGCCGATCAAATTGCATTAACACACAGAAAATGCGAGTATCAAATTTCAGTCAATGAGCTGTGTTTAATTAGGGGAAATTTCAAAAAAATACATAATAATAATGGTGTTATTTAAATTAAAAGTATACTGAAATTTGTATTATTTTAGGTGTTTAATAAACTAAATTATTCAAAATTAAAAAGCAAGTTCTTCATTATTTATAATACAGTAATGATATCAAAACCATCAGCTACCTTTTAATGAAACAAACTTTTGATAACCCCGTTTCGTAAATGCCTTAAATCGCTTTCTGGTATTCCCAGCTGCAAGCGAATAAATAAATCCAACCATTATCACTTTACGCCGGGTGTTAAGCAATTTCAGTTGATTTTATTACTTTTCTGCGCTTTTCCTTTCTGTTTTATTTGTTGGTTTTTGTTGCCCGTTGTCTGCGTTGTGCCTGTTGGTGGCTGTGTGTTTGCTTTCACGCGGAATTTCAGTCGGAGCAATCAATGTGAATGCTCCAGAGATTGAGGGGGTTTCTTCTGCTCTTCGCTCTTTTTTTTTTTTGTAGAGGAAGCCGATGAGGTGGAGTGGAGCGCTATGCAGACTGGTGAAAGAATGCTGAAATTGAAGATGCGCTGCACTGGATGCTTGCGTAACGAATATCTGTTGTGTGTTGGTACTTGTTGTGGCTGCTGTCGCTTCGGCTGACTCCTCTTCTGGTTGAGCTACTGGTGTTATCAACGGTTATTGTTAGCGGCTTCTGTTGACAATTGCAGGGGGTATATATTCCCATTGGGTATATTAGTGGGGTCATTGGATTGGCAAGGTTCTGAATATGTTTTTATTATAATTATCAGCTCGTCGAAGGGTGTTTTATCTAGAAATGGAAAGGGACATTTTAATGGCACCTTACTTTTAATGATTTAACAACTGATTAAGTTTATATTGCTTTTCAAGTCATTCATCAATTAAATTTTATGCTGACACTAAAAAGATAAGCATCAAATGTGGCAGCTAACCAAAATTAATTCATTTAAAGTCTTTGGGCTAATTAACGGCATTTTTTATGTGTATTAATTAATGTTTATGTTAATGTTAATACTATTAAAACAGTTAATTTCATACTGCTTGGTTTATTATTTAATTTGTAATATTTTTATCTAGTAGTTCTTAGAGTATTTGAAGAGCCTAATACCATCAAACTAAAAATTACTGGTGTTATTGCATTGTCTGCCGCAATGTCTCCGCCTGGCAGACTTTTCTCCAGCCCCGTCTCCATCTCCGCCTGCAATCTGCATCTTCCGCCGTGGTCTGGACCCCGTTCCACGTCCATGAGATGCCATCCGGAGAGGAGGAGGAGGAGTAGGAGCACATGGGCATGTCATTTCTTGGCTTCGGCGGGCATCTTTGGCATTTCTTAAATTTGCTTTTGTGTTTTGTGGATTTCCCGCCGTGACGCTCTCCTTGGTATTTCCCAACAATCCCAACTCGAAGTTGGGTTCCTCATTTTACTTTTTCTGCAGCAGATTTATAATTATTCATTGGTTTTTGCACTAGCCTAGCACTTGATCGGCTTGAGGAGCGAATAAAATTCACATCACGTATGCGACGGGTGGGCCCAGTGAGAAGCCTCAAACAAATGTGTTGTATGGGGTGGAAAGGTCTTATTAAGCCAACGAAAACTATGAATTTTCTTAATGATTCGCTTATTTTATATATTATAATTATGTCTAATTATTTGTGAAATAGCAGTTCACAGGACACACCAAACTCTATTGAAGAACTCTACACTATTCTAATTATAATATACTTTTTTGCTATTTTAGGACCACTGTTCTTTGTCTATTCAGTAGACCTTTTACTGCACTTTTCTAATTATTTATATCCCTTAACTCATACAGTCGTCATATTCACATCACGTATACGAGGAGTGGTCCCCATAAGAATCGTCGAGTAATTGCGTTTGATTGCGGGAGGCAAAACCTTATTAAGCGCTCGAAATACTATAAATTATTTGAACGCTTTAAGTTATCCGTTGTCGAATTTCTTCACCCGTTTCTCCTTTTCACAAATACAGCTCATTATTTGGGTAAAAACGCGCCTGTCAAAAATTGAATAGGGAAAAGCCAAAGCCTCGTTGAAAACGAAAAGATATAAACTAGGGAAAAGAGATGGAAAAAGAAACACAATGGCTGGCAGTTGGTCTATTAGCAGCAGAGAGCTCCAGAGGCGAGCTGTGCCGCCGCATAATGAAAGCGAAAATTTAAATTTTTGATACAATTTGCAATTTTGTTGAGCCGCTCTTTGGATCCTACTCCTACTTCAGGCCCACTGTACTCCATCATTCAGCGATCTCCCAGTTGCCACACCGAGAGAAAAAACTTGTCAAGAAATAAACAATAGATACCTAAAGATAGATAAACAACACTTTAGAAGATCACATTCAAAATATAAAACTTTACAACTGTGAATTTATTAATGTAATTTACTTAAAAATGATTATTTCTTGTTATATCGATTTTCTTTCTGTGGCTTTTTTAGTTGGCAGTTTTCAGTTTGCAGTTTCCAGTTGCCACAAGCGGCGCAACAGTCGACAAGTCGACAAAGAAAACAATTCATCATGTTGAACATGGAGGAACCTTTTCGGTTTTCCTCGAAGTTGCAGCTCGGCTTCAATTTATGCGGCGCTTAAATCGATTGCTTTGCCACATTGCGGCAATTGGAGCTGCTGTCCACCTCCACCTCCAGCTCCGACAGCTCTAGCTCCTCATCCGGCTTCGCCAGCTTCGAAAGCTTCTCTCTAGCTCCCCGAGATCTCCTCGAGAAACCTCCAGCTGTGCGGAGTCGTTGTCGTTGAACCGTAAAACTGAAATATGAAGCGGCACGCGGAGGGGTTTTTGGGTGATGCTTTGCGGGTGGATCGGATCGGATCGGTATGGATCGAGTGCCAAGAGCCTGGCATCGCGTTGAGTGACCACGGACCACGGACCACAGACCATGGAATCTTGGGGCCACGAACCGCGGAACAGGCTCTTGCTTCATTAAGCTATTCATCCATCCATCTATCCAGCGATCCAGAGCCGTTCGATCCACTCGATGCGATCGTGTTGTTTTATTTCGCTCTTAAATTTGCGCTAACTAGATGTCGCAATTGAAAGTAAGCTGTCAAATATTGTCGGCGGGGGTGTATAGCATACTTATGTTATAGTGTAGGCGAGCGGCGGCATAACTCCTCATTATAATGAAAAAAAGGATTCCAATTGATCGGTCTGATGATGTTTTATGGCACTAAGAAATAGGAAATGATTATGTACGAGTAGGTTGCCATCATTACATACTTTAAAAACTCTCAATGCGGAATCAAATGTTGAAAGATGCTTCGAGTTCCTTCTAGTTTTCTAATAATTTCCCAACCACCAAAATCCTATAGTCTTGGCCTTGGTAACAAAAGAAGTTTACAGATTTATGAGTGCCCAATGTCATCGGACTTGAAAGGCGCTAATTCGGCATGCTAAAACCTCCATTCGATTGCGTCAGAATCCGTTAATAAAACTTTCGTTCATCCGGAAATCAAAGTTCAAGTCTATCACGACCAATGATGGCCATTGCATAAAACGTAATAGATTTGTTTTTCGCGCAATTCTAAAAGCCCAATGGCGATCCTCAATTGAAGTTCAAGGTGAGTTGTCAAGGACTTGTTCCACTCGACTTTGGCTTCAATTGTTTTGAACGCTCTCGACCAAAAAAGACTCTCCAAAAGTCTTACTTCAATGTGGTCATGTGCAAATTTAATTACTGAATCACAGCCGCAAAGCCTTCAAAAATAAGTTAGGCCTGAGGCAAGACAAGAAGAAACAAACCAGAAAAGAAAGGTGGCTCTGGATACCCTTGTCAATTTTTTCTTGGCAAAAACATTCCATTTCCAAGTGACAGGTACAGGTATATTTCTGTTCCCCAACTATTCCAAGACCCCCCCTTGAGAGTTATAGAAAAAAATCCGAAACTGACATATTTTTGCAGCTGCTTAAAATAAGAGAGCCTGGGGCCGAGTGTCAAAAGAACATGGCAAATCTTTTAGTTTCGTTGGAGCTCATGCTGCTGGGGCTGCTGCGGCCGCTGGTTATAATTGTTAATAATAATTTATGCTAATTTTCGTTAGCACCTTTTGAGCTTAGGCCAGGCGTTTCACCAATTCGTAATGTTTGTGATTTGTAAGACAAACAAAAGGCGGCGAATGGAGCTTGAGAGCTGCTGCTAATGCTGCTGCTGGCGAATTCTCTCATTTTTCGGAATGTGGCCAGAAGAAACGTGTTTTCTAACAAAGGCCGACGCTTAATGGGTCGACAAATACAAGCCGCAATAAATAAATAATAAAAAGAAAATGCCCAAAAGGGATGGGGGAGACCGCTGTGTGCGTGAATATCTGTGGGTCTGCGTCTGAGCGACACTTGATCTGCACAGAAACAAAAAATTGAGTGTCCACCAAGTGATTTAATGGTATAAAAAAGTTATTTTATGATGTAAGTAAAGATAAATGTGTAGAATAAATATTAAAACTGTTGCTCAAAAGAATATATCAGATTAAAAATTTTCAAAAATATATTAATCATTATTCTGATGATATAAGTATTTGCTTTTCCATTGAAATAGTAAATAAAACAATTTCTTTCTGTCAAATTTCTTTAGTAAACCTTTATGAAAAGCATTAAATTCACCTTCTAGATTTCAATGTTGATGTTCACCTGCTTTGATTTTCTGCGTGTAACTGAAAATCTTAGAGACGCATTTATGTGGGCGATGATCTCACCGCTGGAGCCATTTAATTGGCCCCAAACCGAATCCGAATCTCACTTTTGGCCCTGTCGTCTTCCCCCTAAACTTTCTTGTTATGGATGTGGCGCGCGCTCTGACCGAATTCGGAAGATGAATGTGCCACAAATGCATGTGGAGTGAGCCACGGGTGAACTGGTCGACGGGAAATTAAAATAAATCTCTCAGGGCCATAAAAATCGAGTTATCTCGTAATTTCGTTAAATCGTAATTGTTTATGCAAATTCCGACTGTCTGACGCACAGTTACAGATAATGCTTCGAATGCAGGGACTGTCATGGCATGCATTTCCACTTAATGTATTTGGACAGTGCGGAAAGCGAACGGATTCGCATTTGCATTAGAATTGTGATTGACAGTCGGCGCACATGGCGTATACGCAATTATGGATGTGCGACTATTCAGACATTTCCTAGACTGCGCCGCCCGGGTTCCATTTCTGAACACACATGGCCAAGGGTTCTACATTACAGCAGCGACTTGTGGCAAATTGCCTTAGCTCACTCGGTCCCAAATCCAAGCACAGCTAGATGGTTTTTAATTAACCCATTTTTAGTCATTTGCACATCCGGCAATTGGGGCAGGAAATGACTTCTTCCAAGCGCCGGCCTGAAGATTGAAAAGCACAAAAGGCCACCAAAAAGTAACTCGTCGTCGATGCAAAAACAAAAAGTAAATTTAAGGTTGACAGTGGTGTCTCAAAGTTGTGAGTTTTTAACGGTTTTTAGATGTAATAAAAATGACAAAACAAAGATAATAAAAATATTTGAATTAATTAACTGAGTAAAAAGGTGACTCGGATTTGGAAAATATAAGCTTATGCTTAGGTTAAAACCTTGTTCTTTTAAGTATAATTGATATTTAATTTAAAACGATTTGAGTAAAATTTAATTTTAAATATTTTTGGCTTTGATTGAAACAATCATACATTTGAAAGTTCCGTTAAATTTTAAGTTCTTTTATAAAAAAAATGTTGTTTAATAAATTAGTTTAATATAAATTTAATTTTCAACTACATATGTATTTCTTGTCGTAATTAATGATAATATATTTTATTAAGATAATTGGCAGCAGCCAGTTTCCTATTCAAATATCAGTTAATTCCTCAAAAAGAAGTTATTTAACCAATTTAATTATTTGTTGTCTGCATAATATACTTTATAATATATTGTTACTTAATTTCACAAAGAACTCAAACTCTCGAGAGTCTACTGTATTTGTAAAAATAAAAACAGTTGCCAAATGCGGCTTACGGTTAACGATAATGATACGACCGCCGATGATGATGTGATGATGTTATTAGGAGCAGAGCCCGTTTGTCTCACAGACAGGCTGACGACGCGATTGCGATCTGTAAGATCTCAGCAGCCTAAACTCCAGTTTGTGACTTTTTTATTTTGGCATTTGGTTATTTTTTGTATCTTTTGGTAGACCTAATTGATTCAATAATCAAGGTTTTAAAGCCGCTTCTACAACGATTTTCGTCTGTTGTTTCAGGTCCCCCCAAGAAGCTGGCAAAGTGGAGCCTCTGAGCGAGAGAGCACGGCGTGGGAGAGAGAGAGAACGGAGCGCCAGCCACTGCACTTCGGCAGCGTTCGGCGGCGTTCGGCAATCGCCCGAACGCCAGAATCTCGTTTTCCGCACATTTTCCGTTCGTGAGCCCCGTATGCCATAGCAATCTTTTTTCGTCGCTCGGCTCGGTCGGTTCGGTTCGCGGTCGCTCTGAAGGGAGAGTGAGTACTCGTCGAACATCGAGTACCAAGTACCGAGTAGTGAGTGATTTCGGGTATTCGAGTGCCTGCGCGCAGGCGTCGCGGCTGCTGGGATAAAAAGTTATTGCTAATTGCCAGAGGGCTGCCAAAGTTCGTTGGAAAAAGTTAATGCCCGCAAAGAAAAAAAGTCCAAAGCCGAAATACAAGTGTGCAAAAATCCAAATGTGGCCAAGTCCAAAGGCAAAACAACAAGAATAAAACACACTCTGCGAATACGACGGGTTTCGTTCTTATCGCGCTTTTGTATTTACCTTTTTTTTCTGCTCAGTGCTTGACCATTAAAAAAGAACACAGAGATCCTTAAGCCCCCAACTTGGCGTTATTTTTAGACGATAAAAGAGTCTGGGAAAGCCAAGAGG
Source organism: Drosophila leontia (assembly GCA_008042735.1). Taxonomy (NCBI): domain Eukaryota; kingdom Metazoa; phylum Arthropoda; class Insecta; order Diptera; family Drosophilidae; genus Drosophila; species Drosophila leontia. Next base: position 16,296 of record VNKB01013703.1, on the reverse strand, counting down.
CCGAGTGGAATCGGTGAATCGGGGAATCGAGGAGCCCTGAGCCAGAGGAGACCAGTAAGAAAAAAGCAGCCAAAACGACTGAAACTGCCACGAAATGGGCACCAAGTCACCCGGTGGTCCACAGCGCTGCCGTCTGATCTTGCAGCGTTGCCTGGCCATTCAGCTGACCAAGCCCGGCCACACGCCCGAGGACTTTTGGATGTACGACTCGGGATATATGATATTTCAGGTGAGTTTCGTCGCTCCCCGTTTGAGTTTGAGCCCGCTTCGCAGATTCGATTCGATTGCCAATGCACGCAAAGAAAATGGGGAAAAATAAAATAAGATTTAATAGGGTTTCAAGTTAATGTTGAATTTAGTATGGCCTCTGGCAAGGATTAGTTACAGCTAAAAGCAAAGCCAAAGCTATGAAAAAGAAATATCTAAGTAATATACAAATTTAGGAATGGAAACTTGGGTCCTGAAATAAATAAACTCTTTGACTTTAAGGGCCCTTATTATTACTAACTAGAAAAAGAAGCTACGCTAAGATCAATATAAAATTACTACATTGTGGTATATTGTGCAAAATTAGAATGCAACTTATTAATGAATAATAATGAATAAAATTAATTGAAACTTATGCATTATGTCTCTCGATCTGCTATTTTTAAATGTTTTTTAGTAGGGAAATCTATATATTTTGCAAAGCTTTTCTTGCATTTTAAGGAGGCAAGAACTGTCTTATTGATATATTTTTCCTTATTCATACTAATATCTCCTCAGTTTTTAGATACACGTTCTTAAAACTTTAGTACTTTCTTTTCTAAAAGGATTCTTGAGAAATATTAATTAGTCTCTAAATAATTTAACCCAAGAATGAATACCTAGTTCTTAGGCGATATTTTTCTCTGTGTGTGGCCCCCGCGATAGCTTTTTGCTTCTTCTGCTTTTAATGTGCAAGGGAACTGGTTTGCGAACTGGTTGTCCAGTTTGAACTGCAAAAAGTGCGTGAGGCTGGTGGAACGAGAGGACAATACTCGGTCTGAAAAGAGACGGTGCGATGAGAGGTGACGCTGGACTGAAACTCCCGCTCAAGGTCGCCGGGGTGGTTTTTGACGGGGTTCGAATGGGCTTAGATGGAATGGGCTGGCATGGGTGGCGTTGTTCTCCATTATTCGCGACCACTTCCCATGAAAATAAATGGCTCGGAACGAGCGTCGAACGAAAATCCCCTTAACAGGTTGCTGCCGGGTTCTCCACTCCTTCCGTTCCTTCCCAAAGGCGTCACCTAGACTAGACACGGACTTGCAACAACCAATTGCACTTGCAAAACCCTGCCACGGCACTGCACAGTTGCAACGTTTGCCATTTAAGCTGCAACTTGGGCTTCTTTATTGCCACCGCCGTCGCGGTTATTGATGACTTTCGAAAAGAAGCCAAAAGTCGCCTAAGTTTCTGGCCAGGAAGCCGTTGTTGGTCCCTAGATAATGCCCCGAAAAAAGACTCTTAAATATAAGTAAGTTATGGGTTCATGGAACTCCCAGCCGCGCCGATCGAAGTTTATTCATTTCGTTGATATTTCAGTTTCAGTTCGTTTGGAATTTAAAATTTAAATACATTTTATGTGCTTTTGTGTTGAAGAGGCTGCTGCTTCCGTTGATTTTCGGTTTTTCGAGTTTTTTATTTTTAATTCGTTTTATTCGCTGCCTGATTTTTATTGTTGTTCTTGCCATTGTTTATTGCACAAATTGCCACTAGAGGTGACGTCACTCCCGGCCGGACAAGTTCAAGTTTGAAGTGTTAATTGCTGGGATGTTAGACCCATGATGAGCAAAAAATCGGGGAAAAGTCGGTATGCTAATGGTTTCGGTTTAGTGATTGCCGTTGGGCAGGTAAATCGTAGAAAGACAGTCACAAATCATTAACAATTCGATTTTTGTGGCCAAAGTTCTGAGAAGTAAATTAAATAAATTTGATATTTATGTAGATTTATGAAATATTTGGCTCAACAGCTTTAAGGTCTTCATAATAGAAAAGACTATCTTAGTTCGAAACATTTCTTCAAGTCCAAAATACCCGCCTTAACAATACCTTCCAGGGTGAACCCCCATTAAGATCCATTTTTAGTTTCGGAGGCGAGACAATGGTCACCGACACCTCCCTACGAATCACTTAATTCCCTCACAATGCAGGCTAATTTCAATTTAATTGCCGGGCTGCCAAAAAGTGTGGAACTTCAAAAGGCGGGCTCGCAATTACACTACGTCGCATATATTTTGTTCGTCAAGCTCAATTTCTGTGGTTCTCGTTTGTGTTGTTTTATGTTTTTGTGTTTTTTTGTATTTTTGCCAATTTGGTTTGCATTTTGCATACTAAAAAGTGTCGCATAAACATTCCCTTGAGGCGTACGTTGTATTTTTTAAGCTTTATTTTTGAGTGAGTGTGTAGCTCGCGCATAAATTACAAAACAATCGCCGGTTATTCATTTAGCGGGTTTTCCGGACCACTTCGGATGTGCTGTTCGAGCTGAGCTAATTAATACTACGTGCCTCTGGATTTTCTGTAACATTGACCAGATAAGAACCAATGAAAAGCGTGCCCTGAATAGAACTATGAACTATGGGCATGATAATTTAGGGCAGCGCCACCGAAGAAGTGCGTGAAGCATGAATGGGGAAATGCTAATGCCAAGTGATGAATGGAAAGAGCAGCCAAAGAATTCCACTCAGGCAGCGAATGCATTTTCTCATAAATTTCGAGGCTCAATGAAGTGTGAACTATGTAGATTCGAGGTGCCGGCGCTTCGTATTAACGAAGGGAAATAACTCCCCAGGGCGGGTCTTCTTCTCAAAGAAAAAAGAAGCCATCGACCATATCGGCTGAGCAAGAGTTTCCGGTGTGGTTACTCAAGTTTTAGGGCGTGCCATAATTTAAAAACTTTGTATACTGCTGGGAAACGCTTACGAGACAAAATTGGGGAAGGTTAAACAATAACAATGGAAGTATATACATTGTATTTTTTGCCAAATGAGCCTATGAAGAAGAAATACATGAAAACTATAAAAATAAAGCCGAATGACAACTCATTATAAAAAATATAAAAGATAGCCTTGGCATTTTCGTAAAACTCGTAAGTTCTTAATGAAGGTAAAGAAAAGCTCTCTGGCAAAAACCAATTAGTTGTGTAAACTTATTAATGTAAATTAAAGAAAGCGCTTGTTGCTTCTGTATTTATTTCTCTCTAAAGTCTAAAATAAATGTAAATGTTTATTTGCTATTAATTTTTAGAAGTACTTAGAAATTGCTTAATAAATAAATAAAGCTTTGTTGTGTTCCGCTAGGTTTAAGTCAAAATATAAATCAGCAAAAGTTTCCTTTTTTAACTTTTTCTCTAGTTATTTTATATTTATAGCTAAAGCAGTAAACATTTCTAGAAAAGCGTTAAGAAAACCGACAAATCGGGTAAATATTGTAATTAGCACGCATTTTCTTGCCAATTATATATTTAAAACTGAAACTAAACATCTTATTTTTTCTGTAGGAAAAATAAATGTACTGAAATAGACAAAACCCATAAAGTTTCTCTTATTTAAGCCCTGATCTATGCACTCGTTGCCAGTTCCCAGTAAAGCTCTAAATGTCAGTTTGAGGTGGAGAAACTGATTTAAGACCGCAATGGCAGACTCAATTTCCAGGCATTTAAAATCTGTTTTTATTATTTGCGCAAATTTGTCAGGCGTGCGGCGTGGCTTTTGAAACTAAGCTAAACAACAAATACAAATAGAAAAGCGAAAAGGACGGTTTACTTTAAAACTAACGAAGCTATTGTACTCTTCTTTCAAATATAATTGTACCTAAAAAGAGTAAGGATATTTGAGAAAGAAGGTTAATAGTTATAAAAACAGTTTGGGCAATAAAATAAATTCAATATTTCTTATAAACTAATAACTAGTCAAGTTTTATTAATCTATATTGCATATTTCTGATTAATATTTTAGGATATTAAATACCCTCTGAAAGTGTGCTAAAATAACCAACAACAAACAACTAACAACAGACGACCCAAGACCGACTTGACTCCAAACTCTGATCTCTTAGAGCCCCGAGCTGATCTCTGAACTGTTTCGCTGTTTTCCGTTGCCGTGTTTAGTGTTCAGTGTTCGGTGTTGGGTGTTCGTTGCTCGGTGTTTAATGTCTGGCTGCACGCAAATGACTTCACCTAAATCAACTTGTTTTAGTTGTGCTTTTGGTGCCTTCGGTGCTCCCCTGGCCCGAAAGACAAAGCCAAATTAATAAGCCTGCAACAAGTTTTGAAATAGCTCAACGGATGCGAGCCGATTGCGTCATGTCTAGAGCGCGGGAGTTTCTTCTGGCAGCCTGAGAACCGCACTCGAGATTTGCAAGGCAGGTCCGTAATAATAAAGTCCATAAAATAAAACCAGAGAAACCTAGCTTAAACTGTTAAAAAGCTAAAACTGGCTCTGGAAATATCACCGCGAAATGGAAAGTTCGCCGAGTCTGGGAACGGAATTGTTTGATCGGACTAGAACGAAGGTAAACCTGTGATCGTTATTAAAACGAAATATATAATTGGGAAAGGAAGGTTGACTCCGGCACGTTGAGATGGCTCACAGTCGGTTATATCCTTCACAGGCTTTAGGAGCTACAACCGGAATCATTAATCAACATGTTGCATCTGTCATTTTTAGTTTGGCATTGTATATTTATTCAAATATGAGATCATAAGTGGAAAATCATAATAAACAATAAAGTCACGAGCATGGGTGAAGAGCTATAAAGCAGAATGTATCTACAAAATATTCTTTTTATTTAAGATTTATTTACTATAAGCAACTATCTCCATCGCCTTGAGTTTACTTTTCAAACCAATTATTTTTGTTTCATAAGAACTCTTACTCAGAGTCAGTTTCTTCAAGCCGTTCATCATTTCCTTAAATAAACATTTCCTCTCCACATTCTGAGATTCTCTTCCTGCCAAAGTCCAGTTCCAGAATCGATTTAGTGGTACAATCACCGGTTGGGGGGCACTTCAGAGTTCCGGAACTCCAGCACAATCACAGAGAAAATAAAGGAAAAGACAATGATTGGATGGATGGAGCTGAGTCTCCTCGAATTGAACCGGGCTGAGCAAATTGATTTATCGGCACGCGGCACACTCAAAAGGAGAAAAAAGAAAAGAAAAGAGATTTGAATTGTTATTAACCCCTTCTTCCCTCCTCAATTGCTTTGATTGGGTTTAATGAAATCGAATCGATGCTGCAATCGTTTAAGCGCAAATTTACTTTTTGTCGTCTGTGGGCTTAATTGGTTGGCGTGCGCCGCCTTATGATTGCTTTTCATTAATTTCGATTGCAATCATCGCCGACTAATTTGATTGACAAACATTGGACGGACAGGGCGGGCACTCGCTCTGTGTTCCACCTGCCACCGATTGCATCACTTGCCTCGACAAGGTCGCCTGGGGCCATTGGCGTCCAGTGGCAAACACTTGGCTCCAGACTTCAGTTCAAGTTGAAGCTCTCGTTTCGCCTCCATTTATTTATTATTTGTTTTCGGTCACGCTGTGATTGCAGCACCAAAAAATACAAAAAAAGCAAGAAAACAGCAGCCAAAAACATAAAACCCGCAACACATTGGGCCCCACGTACTTGTAGTTCAATCTTCATGCCTCGCGCCGTGTCTGTGGGATCATGTTTATTTGGGAGTTGCACTTATTTCACGGGGGATTCGGCCATATGAAAGCCAAACACATATTGTAATTTAAATTTAATAAATACAGATATCGAGTGCGAGGAAAACAATTGAACACAGAAACCAACTAGCTTTGTTAACAGCCTTTTGTAATCGCTTGATTGGGCTGATGATTACCCAGCTGAAATTGGAAATGTGTTTGGTCTTATATGTTCATTTAAAACTATATACATTTGGATTTTGAAACAGCTTTCAGTTTAATTTTAAGAAAAAATTAGTTGGATAAACATATAGTTTTTAGAGCTAGATCGCTGACTTCACTAGTAAAGTTCTTAAAGATTCTCTTGCAAGTTAATTGATAAAAAATAAATTTCAAATATTCCCATACATTGTATACTTCTTATGCCATATTCATAGTAAAAGAAAATTAATAAATAAATAGCTGATAAACCTTCACACATTATTTCACATCTCAAAAGATTATTATTATTATTATGAAGATCAGCATTTGCTGATTGAGTCACCATGAAATTACCTGTATTTCCGTGTGTAAATTGAATTTCTCAAACGATTCCAAATGTAACTAGTAACTTGAATTCAATTTTCGCCCAAACTAATTACCCATAATGGTAGGCTCCCGCAATAAGTTGCAACAATTAAAGCTCGGCTTTAAGTTTTCCCAAGCATAGAGGCCCCTTTGCAATCCGATTCTCATTAGTAACTTTGACAGCCAGTTCCATTTGCAGTTTGCGAAACTTCGCGGGCAATCTTCTGGGTTTATATATATATATAGTAGTGCCCCCTTATCGCATGATTTGCCAGATTGATTGAATGACAAGCGTCGTATAATGGCGGGGCTATAGCTATGCCTTGCCAGAATGCTGCAAATGGGTTGCGTGCTAAATGCCTAGACACACTCGTAGATACGGATACGGTTTCGTGGTGTTTAACTAGCGCTGCAAGTGAATGACAGACACCGGAGTCGAAGTACAAAGGCCCCAAATAGACCCCCCACAGACCCCCAACTATATATCCATTCTGGCCAGACATTTCAGCAAGTGCCAGCGAAGCTTCAACGCCGAAATACAAAAGGCAGCAGCAACAGCAGCAACAATAACAATAAGTGCACTAACAATGATTTTCCAACACAAAAAAAGGCACAAAAAATACTACAGAACCAACTACAGGTGCAGTGAAAAATCCAGATTGAATGGGTGGGTAAGAAGGGAGCTTGGAGGCACACACCGGATTGTTCCCACAGTGTTCTCCTAGACAGACGCCTTCGTCACCACGTCAACCTCTAATAGACTTTTCACGCTTCGGTTTTAAATTGAGGTGCTGATTTTTACAGCCGATATATACCTTTATACATATATTATTCGTATGTAAATGCAGACGCATAAATATACCAACTGTTTGTGGTGCCAAGACGTGGCCGTGTTTATGTAAATAGATCGTTTGAAACCCGCAAAGAACTAGATCTGATCTCTGACAAAGAGTTGTATTTATGCTGCATGCAGATCTTGTTTTGTTTCACACGTTTAACAGGTTCATTTGCTGCTGTTATACAGATATCTTGTGCTTATAATGCCATTAGAAAGCTTCTTTCTTACTCAGAATGTTCCATTTAATGCAGACTCTTTTATAATGCTTTATCAGTAGTTGCCTTTAATTTGTTTTCCCTTTTAGTTTTGACTTTTTTAAAAGTTCTAGAAGCAATTGCAAAAGTTTTTCCCTTTAAGCGCGTTTTCAGACCTTTTTAAGCCCTTTGAAAGTTTTTAGATATTTTCGTTATTAATTGCAACAAAAATAGCGACCGCAGTGGGCTGCCAAAAAGTTGAAATAGTTGCAGATGCGATGCCTGGCCAGATATCCAGGACACAAGAACAATCCCAGGGATCTGTTTTTGTTTGGCAGGCAGAAAGGCAGGACTTCTGCCAACAGCTGTTGGTATTTTATAGAATTCGTCGTAATGTGTGTTTTGCTCGAGGAAAAGTAATAAAACAAATCGCATGTTTAGCCAAGAATAGTGGATTTCTGGTCATTGAACCGGCTGCAGGCAGGCATCCCTGTGGCAACCCTCGATGATGGCTGACCCAAGGGGGTCGGTCGGATCAACCCCACATCCGATTGAAAGTCCAAGTGCAGTGCACATCTTATTCCGCTCGAGGGGTTGGGAATTTAGAGAGGAGGAAGTGGGCGTCACTCGGACATGGCCATGCAATTTGTATCCTTATCAGGACGAGCCGCATTGATTGGACCGCGCGCCGCCGTTCGTCCTGTATTTATGCTCGCCGGAGTTTCCGACAGGCGCTGGGTTTTATGGACCCAAGAACCCAACCCCCGTCTGGCACTTGACCAGAGCCGGAGCTGGAGTCAGAGCCAAATAAACAATGATGACAGGGATAAGGAGCAACAAAGGAGCCGGCCGGCCGGCCTGCGGAGCTCATGTTCAAGTTATGGGACGTGAGAAATCCTCAAATAATGGGAAACGAGCATTTTCATTTGCAACGTAGCCAGGAGCAGAAGAAATAATTGTAATCCTGAAAGTAATCAACGGGGGAAAAGAGGATTAAATAAATTACGTGGCAAGCACTACTATAATTAACACAGTCGGTCTTTATTTCCGAGCTTTTATTACATAAACAAAAAAATAATTCCCCTAAGAACCAATTCGTTGACTTAATTACAAACAATAAAGTTTCAATACCATTACATATCCATGGCTATGCTGCATTAATCATTTTAATATCCCCCAATAAAACCACCTTTAAATCTTGGCATTTAATTTTTTAATTAACTTTGACGCTTAAGAAAATCATAATTTTCAAAGATGGGCTTTTAACTTAAAATCGTTTAATAGCATTTTATTAAAAATTCATCAATTATGCCATTATTTTCGAGCGATTCTTATTTATTGCTTCTTTAAAGGCACAATCAATTTAAGTGTCTTCCCAAATGGACAATTTTACCTCAAAAGCCGCCGATTCATGATAATAGAATTAGGGTTTTTTTTAACGGACAAACTTCCCGGCTCCAACTGGGCGTTTCCAATTAAGTGGCAGTCGATGAAAAATATAAAAAGACCTCTGAATTTAATACGACCTCGACCCGGGCTAGTCGAAAATATTTGACAAATGGTATTTATAGTTTTATTGGAGCTTGAGCCGCCGCCTCATTAGCTCGCATAAATCTCTGTCACATTTTGAAAAGCCCGCTTTTCACGATCTCAGAGAAATGCGAAACAATTTCATTTTCATTTGCGAAATTAAATGGCTCTTTTAAAGTCAAATGAAGGGTTCCCCAAACCATAATGGCAGGGGAAAATAAATACAAAATACAAAGCACACAAAAAATAAAAGCAAAAACGTTTTGACTTGTGCCCAAGAGCTGCGGTCGTCGTCGTCGTTGAGTTGAGTTTGGCTGGTGGAAAGGTCAAGGATTATTATACTTCATCATAACTCTATTAAGCCGCAAGTCCGCAGCGGTTGGCAATCTCCGGCTTACGGGCTGCCTGACTGCGCATTTGTTTGTATATTGTTATTATCTTTTTATGCGGCACACATGAGAGCAGCAGCAGCAACTGTTGCAGCACGGCAGCAACATCAGTTGCACGGCAGCAGCAACCTCCCCACATGAAGCCCACTTCATCCAACATCGCGGTGATAGTTTTGTCTCTCGGCCTTACTTTTGTGGGAGTTTTGTTGTTTAGTTTTCTATTACACGAAATTAAGTAAAAGTCCCAAAACGAAAGCCGCCACCCGAAACAAAAATATAAAAATAAAACGAAATAAAAGCCAAGAGACATGAAACGACATCAAGAGCAGCCAAAAAAAGCGAAACTCTGAAATTCGAATTCCGCCCGAGGAGAAAATGACTTTCATACGCGCGACAGAGGTCGGCGTGAGCATTTGATTTGATTATTAAAAGTTTTGCATTACCCTAACTTCCGAGAAACGAAACCCAGACAAACACAAGCCCAAACTCGACCAGAAACACCTCGAGGCGCAGGTCCAAAACCAGATCCCTTTGATCGATGGAAAAGCCTCTATGCGCGGACTATAAGTAGGCTGTTGATGATTGTCTCTGGCATTTTGTCTCGTGTCTTGCAATGATGCAGCACTATAATTATGATTCGGCCACGGGGATGAGTTACACATAGAGAAATTCTATGCAATTAGGGAGTGCTTTGCACAAAATAATGCTGTGTTAGATTTCAGATCATAAAGTTTAGCAAAGTTGTTTTACTTATTTTGTGTGTTTGAAAGTAAGTCTAATCTAACCATTTTCAGAGTTAACCTACTTGTTAATTGTTGGACAGAGCTATTTTTTATGTAATTTATCAAAAGAAGTTAGCTATATTTTCCCATATTTCTTTCTTCACATTGATGAAATTCTAATTGAATTCTAGATGCAGTATATTTCCTTTTCATTTATAAAATTTAAATCTCCAGAGATTCCGAAAAAGATCTTTTCTTAAACTTCAAATCAATCTTTCTGTTTTTCCCTGGTTTATATTTGGGTCACAAATATTTCTCCAAGTGTGCGATGAGCGCCATCTGGCGGCGCGTGACAGCCGAAGCAAAAGCCAAAGTTAGAGACATAGCTAAGACCCAGGCTAAAGCCAAGTTAAAGCCCAACGCTGACGGGCAGGCAATGACGAGTTAATTTCTTCGCCTTCTCATGCATTAATTGAGCAGCCGCAGGCGGAAGGTGGGCCTGGATGGGCCTCGGCATGGGGATAAATGCATAGATGAAGGTGGAAATGGAGATGCCAGTGGAGATGGCGATGGAGAGAGTCATCCAACTTATATAAGAGACATACCAGAGACTCGACCCGCTCCGCTCCAGTCCAGGCCGGGCGACATTAAAAGCCAAGAGGAGTGACCACAAGACAATAGCAATAGCCATAGCCCCGTCGGGATTCCCTGGCATCGACAAAAAGGTCAGATCGCTCAAACTGGATGATGTTCATTAGCGACACAGAAAGCCACAAAGCGTGAAACTCCGGCGGCTACATCGATCTCTTGGCTCTTGGAGTTTCCATTTCGATGCCATTCCACCCAGCATTTCCTTCTCAGTCCCAGTCCCAGCTCCAGCTCCATCTCGATCCCTTGGCTTGACTCCATTGTCCACGGCTTTTGGCTGTGACTCTCGACCCTTTTTTTCCGTGTTTACATCAAAAACGTGCCTCAAGTGTTCCTGTCACAGCACAAATTGGACATTTATTTGCTGCCCCAGTCACCACTTTTCTTTCTTTCCCTCCTTTTCTTTGTCATTTCCATGGAAACCCCTTGGCCAGAACGTGTTAAGGATTTGGTTTCGATACGGTTTTGGGTAGCCAAAAAAATAAATTCCCAGAGTCAGCAATGATACAGCGGCTTTTTTGTTATGTGGCGCCACCAAATGCCTCGTTTTTCGTATTTTTGGGGGCGTGGCAGCGATCCGCTTATAGCTAATTGATGGTTGAAGCCGCCGCCGCCGCAGCAGCAGCAGCAGCAACCGGGCTGCACCGCCCACAGATGGATAGCTCTTTAAGCCAGACAGCAGCACACCAATTATGCCACGCGGAGCACTGCAATTTGTCAATTAGCTGATGAGATGCAGACTCCCACCGGAGTTGGCTGCCAAACACCCCTTTTGACCTGTTCCGCAGCGTTTCCTTGAAGAAAGGGATGCTTAATGTTGGTGAACTTGCATTGCAGCGCGTTAAAAAAGACTTGTTTTTGATTTCGAAAGTCCCACATAACGAGGATACTGCAGAAGGGAAATTAATTTTGCTTTTCACTTGCTAATTGGCGGAGTGTAAAAGATGTATCATAAAAATTTAATGTTTGTAACTTAAAAAAACATAATTTTATGAATATTAATTAATTTTTTTATTTTCGTTTGCAGAACTTCCTGGCCGCCAACGCACAATGCTGGTGGAATGGACCATTGACGGCAGCCACGCGGGCTCTTAAGTACGCCGGACACGTGGCGCCTGGGATGCTCCTGGTCACCGCTGAACCCTGTGCCCTGGAGGTCCTCCGTGGAGCCTTCGCCCGGAGTGTCCTGAAGCCGCCGGCCACCTATGTGATCAGCTCAGTGGGTGAGTTTCCTTCTAGCATGTAAAGCTGGCTTAGAGGTTAGTTTCGGATAGTTTGGGTAGAAAAAATGATTAATATTAGGAAATTTCCTGGAAATTAGGAGATTGCCATGAATAGTCCTAAGCGTAGCTGTGAACGACAAAGTGAGTTGGCCAGGTGGCGAACTCTTTTCTGGGATGAACCTCCTCATCAGATGGTCAAGATGTCACAAAAGAAGCCCATTCAAGGGCAGCAGGTCGTTAGGGAGAAGGAGCTGGAGATGGAGACTTCTCGAAACGCGGATTTCGAGCGCTGGAAGCAGCTCCATCAACTGCGGTTTTTAATGTACGAAGAGCAGCGGAAGTACAACCTACGCTGTGGATCCTCCGGTGGAGCTTCCATCTGGAAGATCCTTTCAATGGCCCAAAAGGAGCTGGAGGATAAACTGCAACTGGACAAGATTCGGGGCAACTGCCAAAGGTTTCCCTCACCTATGAGCCTGATGGTGGAGCAACGGGAGCATGGTGGTGGCGAGAAGTCTGTGCTAGAACCTCTGAGGTCGTTCCTGTGTGGCTGCCCAGAAACAGACAGCGATGAGGAATGCGATCCGAGGGAAAGTTCCACGAATGTGATCTCTAAGGCAAAGGGATCATTCCCAATAGCTCGCAGCAACCGGAAATCTTACAAACTCTGCGCTAAGGAGTCGCAAATTATTGGCTATTGTCCTCTGTGCGGCAAAAGGCACCTTCGTTTGCCACCGCCCTTCTGACCAGGCTACAATAAATCAATAGGTCTAGGCCAACTTGAAACCCCTCTCTGACTTATTTCAATGAACTGCATTGCACAGATATCAAATAAATCATTTTTCCACTTTGGAAAATTCATCAACTTGTATAATACATGAGAAAATACATTTTTCTTTGGCTAAATTTGTTAATTTTCCTTTGTCTTTTTGGGTTAATATGTAGTTTTAGGGTTTTAAAACGATATTTAAATTTTAAAGTTTATTTCTACTGCTTACTTTGAACAGTAATAATCTGGTTACGGTTTTTTTTCCTGTGTAATCGCAGCGACATGCACTTCATCAAATATTGATGTGTCTGGCCTCGGCTTTTTGCTTTTTGGTCTCTGGTCTGCTCCTCGGTGCCTCGTTAGCTGTCAATTAAGTGGACACCTGTGCAGTTAATGCGATGCTGCCGCTGCCGATGCCCATTTCCCATTTTCCACCTTTCCCCCACCCGGTTTTTCACACTTCCATCGAAGGCCGAAAAGTCCATTGGCAACTCTGTGAATTGATAAATGACCGGCCAGCCGGAGATCGTTGGAGTTTGTGGAAACTCTGTGGCCTTTGGCGAACTTTCTTGGGGAAATTAATAAGCAGCGATTTGTGGCCGCAGCCCGATGCCATATATTTTTATTTCGCGGCCTGCATGTCTGTCGGTGTATCTGCCTGTGAAATTCAATTGAGGAAATATCGCTGTCCAAACAAAGAGCCTGCACTCAAAATGCACACAGAAATGTTGTCTGCCGCCGGAGTTGTGGCAAGATGGTGTGGCAGGAGGGCAGGCTGGCAGAATGGACTCAGGCTCCATGTTTGCTAATTAACAACTGCAATGGCGTAGAACCCATTAGCTGTTAATTACCATAAACATGACAATGCCATGGGCCAACAAGGAAGGAATCTGGACAAAGTGCCATAATAGATACCCTTCAGAGGTCCTATTGTGGCATTCAACACATAACATTTAAATTGGTTTAATAAAACTGAAATAGAGATTTGTAAAACAATTTAATAGCAGCTATATTTGGATATCAGTGGGTATTATTATTCCAACTCTTTCATTACTTTACTACTTTCTTTTTTATTGTGGCCATAACTAAGGCATCAATATAATAGTATTTTCAAATAAAACATTAGTTGTAATAGCAAACAAAAAACACAGTTTCGAGTTAAGCCTTAATCATATACAGCCCCCCCATAAATAACGCCATCAGTTTGAGTCATTTTCATTTAAACGCACTTCATCTGTTTTTTATTTATTAATTATTTCGCGACAGAGAGCGGCAATGGGCAATGCCTCACAATTAACCAGACCTCAAATGGCTGGTTGTCGTTTTAAATAATAATATTTTCACAGACTGGCAGCATGGGAATTGCCAGCCAATATGCATTAAATTCCAGCCTGGGCATAAATTAATGCTGCCTGTTTGCTCGCCACTTAAAAGTTATTTTAAAGCCTTTCAAAGTTTAACAAACTGTAAATGAAAAAGTTTTGACAAGAAAACCATTTGAAAGGCCTTGTGACATTTATGATTGAATTTTAAAGAGTTTCCTTTTGGCCAGTAACTTACTTACACCTTGTTAAGTTAAGAAAAGATTTATGGCTCCGTTGCAAATTGTTGGCCAAATTAAATCGCACTTAGCCGTAGCCGTGTAGCCGTGGCCGAGGGGGAAAATAAAGGCAACGATTGAAATGGCAGCAGTAACAATAACGATAACAAATAACACATTGCATGCAAAACAATCAATCAACGGCAATTTCTCGCTCAATTAGACAACAAACATGCCAAATAAATGCAAAAGAAACAAAGAAACTAAAAGACTGAACGACTGAAAAGCAAATTAAATTCAGTTTCGTGTTAAAGAGCCAACTGAGAGTGCAGTTTTTTCTTCTTTCTCGTAGAGTAGAGTAGCGGGTGGGTGGCATCGGGAAGTCGGGTGGAAAATCGAGGGGAAAATGCCGTCGCTTGCCGCTTGGCAATTTGACAGCGGAATATCTGTGGAAGCGCCGGAGAGGAAAAACTCCCGAGTAGACAAATGGCAACTGCGAAATGCAAAATGCAAAGTAGCTGGAAAGCGGGAAAATTATGCAGTTCCCGCCGAGAGAGAGACGGACAGATGGAGAGCTGTCGGTAACTATGATGGCGAATAAAAAATAAAGAGCCGCAAATCAATTTCATCACGATTTCTCGTCGCCGCATCTTGCTGAAAGTGAAATGGCCATGACAGTGGAGGAGCCTCCTCCATCTCCGTCTCCATACCGATCGCCATCGATGGCCGTCCGTCAGATAATTGTAACTTAATATTCGAGCCATTAACAAATCGCAAATCGGTAGAAATCAGCCAAGTCAACAGCAGCAGCAGCAGCAACAGGCGGGCAGGCATATTGCGAAAATCGAATGTCAGTCAAATGTTGCCATTGCAACCGCATTCAGACGCCAGACATCGGCAACGTGGGATCGCATTGTTTACACGAAGAAAAATAGTTATTTATTTAATGCGATGTTAATATAAACATACTAATTTTTTTGAATAATGAACTGCCTGATTTAAGTATGAATCTGTAAACTATTAGCTCAAAAGAAGTCCGAAAAATAATCAGTATTCCCTTGAAGACCAAATTACTGAAAATATCGGCAATATATCACGATAGTAAGTCCATATTTTCAGCAGTTTGTCTGGAAAGAGATGTTTTAAATTTAAAATAACGGCTAATTATCGCCATTCATCACCAATATTTTCAGTCGTCCGGGGTATACCCAGAATGTATTTTTTACTTTTTTTAAATTATGTATGCTATACAGACACAGTGTGTTTGCTTTATAGAGACTATTGGTCACTCTCTTCCACTTTCTTAAGAATAGCTTCGTTCGGAATTAAACAGAATCACTCTTTTTCTTTTGTAATAAGAAAAGCTTAGCTTATTTGCGCCAGAGTCCAACTATCGGGGAAATAATTATTTGGTTCGTCAAATTCGGTAATCTAAACGTTCACACTAACTTTGATGCATAAGGGCTATTGGTCACACTTTTTTTGTTGTATACGTCAGGATTACCTACAAATACGTGAGTTAATTCTAATTACAAAATTTATTAATAGATGAAATGATTTTAATTTTATTTAAAACAAGAAAGGAAGCTAACTTCGGCACGGCGAAGTTTGTATACCCTTGCAGATTGGTTTTGATGTTTATATTATTGATTTAAATGCTGAAAACACTCACAACAACCTATACTTATTATATTTACAGTTTGACAGTTACAGTTTTACATTCCCAGCTTTACATATTGTATACATTTACCGATCGCTTCTATGGCAGCTATATGATATAGTTGTCCGATTTTTATGAAATTTATACCAAAATTCTAAAATAATAAAAAAAGCTTAAATCTCAAAGTAGATAAAAATACGTTGAAAAACAACGAAGCTATAATTTTTTTCCTATTAATTTCCCGATCGTTCCTATGGCAGCTATATCATATAGTCGTCCGATTTTCATAAAATTTTTACCAAAATTCAGAAATTATATAGAATGGCCATATTCCAAAAATGATGCAATAATTTTGAAAAACAGCCAAGTTATAATTTTTTTTCTAAAAATTTATCGAACATTTGTATGGCAGCTATATGATATAGTCGTCCGATCCGGCCCGTTCCGACATATATAGCAGTGAGAGCATATAGAAGACTATATGCAAAGTTTCATTCAGATAGCTTTAAAACTGAGGGACTAGTTTGCGTAGAAACAGACAG